>JAVSBU010340368.1:0-10658 GCA_033118015.1 Loricariichthys derbyi | reverse complement strand
GCCAGATCTGTACCTTGCCACAATTCTGTCTCTGAGCTCCTTGGGCAGTTCCTTTGACCTCATGATTCTCATTTGCTTTGACATTCACTGTGAGCACTATAGACAGGTGTGTGCCTTTCCTAATCAAGTCCAATCACTTTAATTAAACACAGCTGGACTCCAATGAAGGAGTAGAACCATCTTAAGGAGGATCAGGAGAAATGGACAGCATGTGAGTTAAATATGAGTGCGAAAGCAAAGGGTCTGAATACTTATGACCATGTAATATTTCAGTTTTTCTTTTTTTAATAAATGTGAAAAGGTTTCTACGTGTCTGATTTTTTCTGTCAAGATGGAGTGCTGAGTAAACATTAATGAGAATATTTTTTGTTTTAATTTTAGCAAATGGCTGCTATGAAACAAAGAGTGAAAAACTTAAAGGGGTCTGAATACTTTCCGTACCGACTGTACTTTTACAGATGGACACCATTAAAGAAGGTCAATGTTAATAAGTTGTCCTCAGTCAGATATAAGCAGACAGACACCAGCAGAGCAGTGAACAGTGTAACAAGAAATGATCACTTAATTAAAAATCTGCCTTGACATTGGTGAATTGGTAATTCATGTTTTATTTAATATTCAGTTAACTTTAGCATCTGGCAGCTTCTGTTTAAAGCATAATTTAAAAAAATATATGATAGGAAGGTGGGTAGTTTTTATTATATGGATCTGTATAAAAACTTATGATTAATTAAAACCTTGATTCTGAATGGTACATAAGGTCGTGAGCAACAGTGGAAGGACTGCATCCAAACACTTGTACCTTATTAACAAAAACATGGAAAGAACATCCAGATCCACAAAATGCACTTTAAAGACAAAAGTTTCTGGACACCCAAAAAAAATTACATCCAAAAAATTTGCTGCTACCAAAGGATTTGTTCATCTAAAAGGGCTTTCTATACTCACCAGACAAAATATTAGTCACATAAGCAATACCAGATGTTGAACCCATGTTTTTGGAGCTGTGAGGTGATGGCGCTATCCACTGAGAACAAATGTAAATATGCACACTCCTCCATATTATATTTAATTTATAAAAAGCCAGTTAAGTTCAAAGACATTACAAACACAGAAATTTGTCTTATTTCTTTTACACACATACATAAACACAGAATATATACATCAATGCACGTGTAAAGATATGAACACTGAAATCATTTTAAACAGTCTATGAATATTGTATAGACTGGATTAATAAATTTGTCCTCTTCTGGCTATCATACATCATCATCTACCATGTGTTTAATGTGTCCCGTATATTTCTTGTGGCAAACTGCAAGTGGAACGTCTTATGACTTGCTTTCTTGTTTCTACGCTTCCATAAAGGCCAGATGTACATGACTAATAGTTGTCCTAGTTGTTCTGTCCTGTTGGACAGAAACTCCCACCTGAGCTGTGGATCTCTGCAGCTCGTCCAGAGTGACTATATGGGCTTCTTGGCTGCTTCTGTAATTAGTGCTCTCCTTGCCTGGACTGTTAGTTTAGGTGGACAGACATATCTTGGTAGCTTTGTAGTTGTGCCATACTCCTTCCATTTTTGGATGATGGATTTAACAGTGCTCCAAGAGATATTCAGAGCTTGGTATATTTTTATAACCCAAACCTGCTTAACACTTCTCCACAACTTTATTTCTGACCTGTCTGGTGTGTTCCTTTGTTTTCCTGATGCTGTATGATCACTAATGTTCTCTAATAAACCTCTGAGGCCTTCACAGAACATCTGTAGTTATACTGAGAATAAATTACACACAGGTGGACTTTATTTACTAATTAGGTGACCTCTGAAGACAGTTGGTCACACTGGATTTTATATAGGGGTATCAGAACACAGGAGGCTGAATACAACTTTAAAGAACTTGTCAGATTTTAATTTATTAAAAATTTTGAAAACCATGTATCATTTTCTTTTCACTTCACATGTCCATTCATGGGAGAGCCAGGTGGACAACCACCCTGCCTGGCGACTTGCCATTAGGCAAGTCACAAAGGACACAGAGGAGGAGTGAAATGCAACCGCCATCCAAAAGAGAGCCAGGCGGAATGAGCGGCACTATCAGCCCCAACTACCATCCCCTTTTGCCTGTGCCAGATGTGGCAGAAACTGCCATTCACGTGTCGGACTGTACAGCCACTCTCAGAAGTGCAGTTAGACAGAAGCTACACCATCGTCTACAGAGATGGACGGATGCCGACAACGACTGGTTTCAATGCTTAGTGAAGTTTCAGTTCATTAAAGTCAACGACAGTTTTAATGTCATCTGGCAGATAATGGTAACTTAGCATGGATTTGCAAGCACAAGACGTCAAGTAAGACGTGTCAATAGTGGGCAGGTCACGAGAGCCCCCGGGGTGCCAGATCAGCCTTGCTGCTGTTAATGCTGATGGATCTCCACTGTGTTTCTAGACAAATTTCACAAAACCTTGCTTAGAGAACTCACAATTTTTTAAGTAACTTCCTACAACCTAGAAATAACACTTTTAATCGCAATCAAAGAGCCTTTATTCTGGGCTTTAGGGCCTTAGTGTGATGGCATATCAAACTAGAAAGGTCTTTGAGATCAGATGTGCAAATTACTGGAACTGTGTAAAGGGTTTCATCATAAAATCTCAAGCTTTTGTTCTTTTCAGAACAAATAACTTTTAAAGAAGAATTGTGAAGAGCTATTATATGTTTATGCCTATTACACCAAAATTTACCATATTTCATGTTTGACCCATACAGAGTATACATACAAAGTATACAGAGCAACAGCTGGACTGCAATGACTAATTATAGAAGTACCAAGTGCATCTATCTAGTAAGTGGACCTGATAAAATGGACAAATAGTGTAGAAACTGATGTATATGTATGTATCTATGAGCAATGAATTGCATTACCAGAGGCTTTGGTTCATGTTGCAGCAGGCAACAGATTGTGGGTGTGTTCAACAAACTATTTCCAACCAATGGAAATTTAGGACAGAAGATGCAACAATTTCATTTGCCAAAATCAGTAACCCATACTGATTTACAGAAGACATTTGGCAGTAAAATAACAGCAGAAATTCAAAAGCAAGAGTGCAAAACGTTTTGGGACCATGCAGTATACAGTTGTGGTTGAAAGTTTGTGAACACTTTAGAATGTTCTATATTTCTGCATAAATATACCATAAAATTTCATGAGATTTTCACATAAGTCCTAAAGTAGATAAAGAGAACATGTTTTGTGGACAGATGAGACCAAACTTTCTGGTTTAAAAGAAAAGTGTTATGTTTGGAGAAAGGAAAACACTGCATTCCAGAATAAGAACCATATCCCATATGTGAAACATGGTGGTGGTAGTATCATGGTTTGGGCCTGTTTTGCTGCATCAGGCCCAGAACAGCTTGAAATCATTGATGGAACAATGAATTCTGAATTATATTAGAGAATTCTAAAGGAAAATGTCAGGAGATCTGTCCATGAATTATCCATGAATCTCAGGAGAAAGTGGGTCATGTAGACAAAGACCCTAAGCACACAAGTCATTGTACCAAAGAATGTTTAAAGAAGAATAAATTTAATGTTTTGGGATCGCCAAATCAACCTTAATCAATCAAAATGTTGTGAAAGGACCTGAAGCAAACAGTGGTAGACCGTGCATTTCACATCTAGGCCTTCAGTAGTTCTCCATCTGAATCAACCCACCCCTCAAAAACCAATTTATTGTTATAAAAACCGTCTTAATATGCAGAAATACAGTATGAAGAGCCGTTGCATCCCAGATAGATAACTCCTGTAGCCACAACAAATCCCTTTATTGAACAAACCAGGGGTGAACAAATCTCCTTCTACTGCAGCTACAGCCATGACATAAAAAACATCAGTAATAACCTCATAAACCTGCGATATTATTTAGGAAAAGATTTTATTCACCAAAAATTCAGATTATTTATAAACAAAATTCATCCTCCTCTCTTTCCTCAAAAACAGTTCAATGACTCTGTGGTACAGATTATGCCTGCTAGGGAGCCCTCATGACACCAACTCAAAATCTGATTGGTTGAAGCAACAGTTTCATCGACATTTATTTAGTGTTAGAGGGCCTGCAGAACGGATTATGAAGGCCTCCTGCAGACTTCATAAACTTTAACCCTGCCTGGAAACAAATGATGGCTGAAATGGGATTGGTTAAATGCTTTAATATGAAAATACATGTCTGGAAGCAGTACAACCATCGGAAAAGCTATGAAAGGAATTGGACAGATCATTTGGAATTACTTAATAATTATTCATGGACAAAATATAATTAACATCAGTTTGTGATTCAGATATTTTTTAGGCCAGCAGAGAAGGCATCTCTTCTCTGCTGGTCTGACATTTCAACACTGGAGGAAACCTACCAACATGTCAGACTTGAAGCTGTTCTGTACGGAGAAATGGTATAAAATTCTTCCAAGCTGGATTGATTAACAGAAATTACCAGAAATGCTTAGTTGCAATTATTGCTGCAAAGGTGTCATACCCGATACTGAAAGCAAAGGTTTACATACTTTTTCCACTCACTAATATGTAATATTGGATAATTTTCCTCAATAAATACATGACCAAGTATAATATTTTTGTCTCATTTGTTTAACTAAGTTCTCTTTATCTACTTTTTAGGACTTGTATGAAAATCTGATGATGTTTTTTTTATGCAGAAATACAGAAAATTCTAAAGGGTTTACAAACTTTCAAGCACCACTGTATATCTGAGCAAACATAAATCTACCCAAATGAACAAGCAACAAATCCATGCATGAGCAGGCTACACCTGAGAGGGTATAAGTAAATCCAGGTTCAAATTGGATAAATATCAGTGACCACACACTTCTTCCATGACACTTGCGTGAGTGGTACTTTCACATCCATAATATATGCTCTTGACTTCTTATAGTAAAATAACATCTGACCACGGAAGTTCTCATTTAAATGCAAAGTGTTACATATGGAGAAAGGAAAACACTGCCTTCCAGCAGAGCCCCATCTTTGAAACATGGTGGTGGTAGTAACCTGGTTTTGGCCCATTTTGCTACATCTAGGCCAAAATGGCCTTCCATTATTGATGAAACAATGAATTATACCATAATAATATACCATAAAGGAAAATATCAGAACATCTGTCCATAAACTCAATCTCAAAAGACTGTGGGTCATGCAGCAAGACAATGATCCTAAGCACACACGCTATTCTATCAAAAGTGGTTACAGTAGAATGATATTAATGTTTTGGAATCTCCAAGTCAAAAGTCCTGATCTTAATAGAATACAGATGTTTCTCAGTGATCTGAAGTGTGAAATTCATGTGAATAGAATACCAACACCCTTAATGTGTAATTATATGAGCTCTATAATGGACTGGCTCCCTCTCTAGGGCTGTTCTTTCTTATGCCCAGTGTATTTAGAGCTTCACTGATTTAAAAAGAAACACACGAGATGTTAATATTAAATGATGTGCCTAATATGGAGAAGTGTGTGTAGTGTTGTGCAAAAGGCATGAATTAGAATTGAAAATGGAGTGTAAACCAGAAATTTTGCACACTTGGTTTAGGATTTTGGTATGAGTTTTAAGTTTCAGTGACTTTGTTTAAAGTTCAAATTTAAGTTTTAAACAATTGTGAAGAACTGTAATCTATACTAAATTGTTAGTTTATTAAGCTACATCATATTTCAAATTTGAGGTCTAGACTTGTGTTGCTTAAAAGATATTTGAGGTTCAGTTCTACTCTTCTCCATCACTTTATTTAATCAAAACTAATATTATAATAGGTTTTTCTGGTTGAAGATTTGTACTGTCACTTCAGTACAAAATGTACAACTTTCTACTCCCTCTGACTTTCAGCTCCATTAGTTACAGCCAGATTCTTCTGCTTTTTTAAGTCACTAAATGCATTGTGCCATTTCCATTTACTACAGTCCTGTGCTGTCCTGCCATCTTTTGCATGGCTGCACTTGTCACTTGCGTTGCACTAATAAAGCTCAGTGCAAATTAAATAAGCTGGCTTGTTCATTTGAAATCACATCACTATTTTCTCTTTGTTAGCCATACAGGCCTATAGAGTATTCACTATATGAAGCATCAAGGTTTTACAACTACAAAGAATTGACTCAATGTTGTCCTGAATGGTATAAACAGCATTCACTGCAATTCACTGAAATGCTTCTACTGTCAAGGGAAAAGGGAAGAAATCCCTTCACGAGGCTTTCAGAAACATCTGCTGTTGGCAGATGTTGGTATGATCACATCGAAAGTGACCTGCTGCGTCACAACACTTTGTGAAGTAAATTATGAACTGTGCTTGAATTGAAAAAGATATATACTCACTTGACAAATTTTGAAGTTTCAGTGATTATAGTGTTCCCTTATCCAACTGTTTCCAAAGTTCATAAATCACTTTCTCCAAATGCTGCTTCACCAAAGAGTATCTTGAAGTCAGTCATAAAATCTTAACTCAGAGACACACACGGGACACGGCAGTTGGAAAGATGTAAATAGATTTATTCAGGCCATCACAACAACCCTACTTAACTGATCTAAGCAAAAGTGTCCTGTTGCTTAAATATATATTATAGACTGTACATCAGGAGAATACATAATTCACTATTGAGTATTATAAGTCACTTGGTGTTTTTTGTGCTAGCTTTGAACAGTCTACCACTAAGTGCTACACATCATGCATTCTGAGTGCCTGCACGCTAACATATTGTAGTGGTATGCAATGCAAACCTAAAAGAAAAGGTAGCTCCAGTAATCACAACTCAGTCTCTGCCAAAAAGCTCTCGCCCTGTCCTGATGTCAACAGGATCATCTGGGAGTTTGGGTCTGGAAGGGTCAGAGACATGTATAAACATGTGTAAACTTTTTACTACTGGAATTCTAAAGAAGATAGGGGGGAAAAAGTACTTCAGTTCTCTAGTACTACCCCTGGCATCAATTATTTAGTTGCCATACTTCACACAGAAGATGTTTACCTAGCTATTTGACTTTGTAGCAAATAAACAAATCACAGGCACGATAGCAAGCAAATTTTGTTTAATAGCTGTGAATCATACCTTCAAATGCTAAATTATACTAAATTATTAGTATTAATGGCATGTTTTATTCCAAGTAAAGTACAGGAAAAAATAGAACCAACAAATAAATAAATAAAATAAACAACCAATTGTACTTTTCTTGCTCCTCTTCAGGCCTTCATCATGGCCTGAATTCTTTGAGGTGTGGACATTCTAAATAATTCTATATCAAGCTAGTGCCAACTCGCTGTATAAGCTTTGTAGGATGGAACCTTGTACCAAATTTGGAGAATTTCCACCATAAACTTTCTGCATTAAGATTTAGGATCGTAATCCCATGGATTAAGAAAAGCATTTAACACACTTGGCTCTGTGGGAAGATGCATGAAAATCTTTCTGAAAATGAATTAAGAAACCTATTTTCAATCAATGCAATAACAAAAGCGTCCAAAATATACTTATAATTCTCAAGTGTTGTGTTAATGGTTGTCACCCCAGTATATATAGCCTGATATAATAAATGAATTGGGAAATTTGTTTTTGTTTAGGCTGTCATCTTTATATGTTTCTATAAACATGAATATTTGAAGCATCATCTCCTTGGTCAATATAGTTTTGTGGTTCATTGCTGAATATCACTTGCATCCAATTATCTGCACTACATGATTGCATCTCTTTGGCTTACTGAAACCTTGTTTTCTTCTTTTTAGGTGTTAATGATGCTTTTTTTCCTTTTCTATATGATAAACTCTGAATTTTTAACAATTACTAATTAAATAGTCTCTTTTCTCTTAAAGCTTGTGCTCTGGTACCAGTTCCACACACTAAGCCTACCTTCATACAGCATGCAAAAGTGGCCCAAATCTGATTTTGTTTGTAGGCTTTTCACATCCTCTTAATGTGACCTACACATTTGTCTGAATGGCTCACGCTCCACAAATAATTCACATGCACTAAAAATCTCTTCCAGAGCTAATCAAATGGCATCAGCAGCAGCAGCCACTTCTGTAATGATCATGCTATAAAGAGAAAGTTGTTTGGCCACATATTTGCTCCTTGCTTTTGTTAAACTTTGCTTCTAATATTTTAGTTTTATCTAATTTTTAAATTTTTTTACCCATGTCCTCCTGTTGCTCTGTTCAGCCATTTCTTTTGAAAGTTCCTCAAACAGTGTGGTTGTGTTATGCGCCTTCGGATCTTTTTTGCACAAAGACGTCACCCCAAATATTTATTAATTCTGTGACTTTGCTAGCCCACCACCGAAACCCTCCCTCACTTGTCTCATTTTCCCTTCTGCTCAGTGCACATTTATGGCAAATGATGAGTTGGGATGACGTGAAAGTCTAATGAATTTAGATCTGTATTGATTTTAATACTGGATTTCGGATTTCGCATCATCACATATCAGATCTGTATCGGATTTCAATATCATGTATGAAGTGGACCAAATCGATATTGTTTACACAGCCCCAAAACCAATGAATTTGTGTCACATATGATGTAAAAAAAAATCTGATTTGCCTGCTCTGTCATGTGAACATAGCCATACACATTGTTCCACTCTGGATCTCCTCACATATGAGAGAGCAATAAACTCCACTGATTGACTGAGCGATGCAATGTCATCTAAACTTTCCCACTGAGGACACAAGATCCTATAATGGCTCTATGTACTGGACTATAAGTTATTAAAGATTAAAGTTAACTTTAAAGATATCTTCTAAGCTACTCAAGGAGGATGGTCCCCTTTTTAAGTCTTGGTTTCTTCCTTATAACGTTTAGAGTTTTTCCTTGCCACTGTCATCCTAGGTTTGCTTAATTTTTGGACATTGTAAAGCTGCACTGAGACAATACACCATTGTAAAAATTCTATATAAGACCTTAAACATTGACTCCTATTTCTGCCCATTTGTTTTTTGTTTTTTTTTCGTTCATTTTATTATCCATGTTATTTTTTCTATCCTGATATTTCCTTGGCCTACCAAATATGCCTTCCTCATTTTTAACGTTCCCATTTTTTTCAGTAAGGTCTGTAAGTACACCCCTATTAACTGCAGAATAATTTGCATTTTTAAATCTTGGAATACACAGAAGCATTTGATTTAGAAATGCAAATGTTATTTTACTGCTATTTGAGCTGTAAAAAATGTGCCATTAATGCTAAATTTATTTGAGGTATGTTTAAAGAATCCAGAATATTTAGCTATTAAACAAAATTGGTTTGGTGTCATATATGTGAGTTACTTATTGCTATGAAGTAGAAAAACTGGTTAAACATCCTCTTGAATGTGCTGATTGCATAATTTTTACCAGAGGTAGCAGAAACATGCCAACAAAAAGAGAGAAAGCTACAACTGACCACAAACTACACCTATGAATGGTCAGTCAAACACAAACTCAAATTCTCAAAAACCTAAACATTTCTGCCAAAAAAACCCCACATATCCTTCTACTGATTTTTAAATTGAGTACATAGAGTTTAAGGTTACCTTTTTTACCCATTTATTTACCTTACACTGAAGTGCTCCTATATCTATTCAGGGGTGTTAAGTTTAGATTATAAAGGGCCACAACTCTGCAAAGATTAGCCTCTCCTACCACAGAAGTCCACACCCTGTTCCACAAGAGTTGGGAGCCTTTGCTTTCTGCTGGTACAGGTGAGCTGCTTCACTGTGAAAAGTCAATGAATGCTTTAGACTGCTGGAAAAACTGCAGAAATGCAAGTTTTCAACAACAGAAAAGTTGTTTTCTAAAGACGAACGATCACTTTGTTTATCAACAAGATAAACTCCTGCTCACACTGTGAATACCCCCAAGTGGCAGCCTGAAAACAAGCCTATCAGTCTTAAGTTTGGCCTGGTCAGAGTCCAGATTTGAAGCATTTAAAGGATAAATGGTCACACATTAAACACGAACTAACAGGGAAACATTTTTCAACTACTCATTAACTGTTTGAAGTCATCGAGTGGAGCAACACCAATTCTTCTTTCTGTAAAAACTGTCCACGTTCACCCAAAAAAGACAAACTAAAGGAAAGCAAAGGGAAAGGCTATCCCATACTAAGTTATTTTATCCATTTCTTTAATTCTAAGTAATAAATAGTTGCACTTGAGACAATTCAAAACTTGATATTTTGCAGTTTTGGGTTTCTCCCTTTTTTGCCCAAAAGTATACATCCACTATATTAAGTTGATACACATTCATTCTATTTGAAATTTGATTTCTATGTTCAAAATTCAGTACTGGTTTGGATAAGGTGTTATGATATTAAAATACTCCATATGTTATATCATAAATTCAGATAGTATGGCACTGGATATCAGATTTTGATTTTACAGTGAACAACAAAATTCTGACACGACAAGTGAAAATGCACGTTTAGATCTTGTCAGAGAGTTTATGTTGCAGCAGAATAACGACCCAAAATACATCTCAAAGCTTTACAGCAGTACCTGAAGACAAAAGATAAAGGAGTTCTGACTATAAAGGACTTTCCTCCACAGTCACCTAACTTAAACCCATTAGGTACAGTGGGGAGAACAAGTATTTGATACACTGCTGATTTTTAAGGTTTTCCCACTTGCAAAGCATGTAGAAGAC
>JAVSBU010340358.1:0-10658 GCA_033118015.1 Loricariichthys derbyi | reverse complement strand
GGGGGGGCGTTTCTCGAGTAGCTACCATGTGGTTCAGTTTCACCCGGTCATGGTGCCGGACGACCATGTGGGGGCCCAGGATGGGGCTGGAGGGGGGCGTATGGCACAGATGGATAAACTGTCCCTACTCTAATAGCCTACAACCTGTCGTACCTTGAGCCTCCTAGGTCTACAAAGGAAGGGCAGTACCTTTGTCCCTTACTCCCTCTAAGCACCAAAAAATAGGAGGCTGGTATGCTCACCTTGCTATTTCCCTTATAGGGAATATGGCGCTGCAAAATGGGTGGAAAATGCACACCAGCGCAGACGTGCCTTGTGTCAGCAGGGCGATTCTGCCAAAAATATAAGAGAGATGTTATTAGTGCATCACTAGCCCCGCTGCTGCATGCCACAAGCACTCAGCCATATGATCAGAGTGGGGGAGGCGTGTGATCCTTACTCATAACATGATTTGATGCCAGCTCACCTCTCAGATCTCCTTTTAACAACTGAGTGCAGTTGTTACCAATTAGGCGTACAGTGGCGCTAATGGGCCCGGAAAAAGTTTGCTTCCTGGAACAGGCCAGGCTATTGTTCAGCTACCAAACTTCACAGTACTGGGTTGTTTAGAGTATTCTGGTATCCACTAAGCCTAAATTTTTTATTAGACTGCCATAGAGAAACTCCTGAGAATGTTTGTCCATTGCTTTTGAGTCTAATGGTGGTATGATTTAAATCACTCCAGCTGTGGTGAAATAGATTTTTGTGGCTACTCACCAAAGAAAACCAATCTACCAAGTTAATGAATCTATGAAATGCCTATTGTAGCTCCATGATATATGACATAAGTTTTGTAAACTTGTGAGACAAGAGATTGAAGGTTGGAATATTGTTGCTTTTAGGTGTTTCCACATCCACACAAATATAGCCATAACAGGTTAGAAAACAGATGAACTAATTTGTTGCAAAGGTGGCATCCTTAAGCAATCCATTCTACCTGTTTCTTTATTGGAATTCTATGGCTATGCACATGTCAGCAACATACAGTATGTAACTCGTATTAGACAAATTCTCTAATTAGGAGTGTCCACATAATTTTGGCCATGTCGTATACACCTCTAATTTCTATCCTCTTACATACAATATCTTTAAATGGCCATTTCTGTTCTTTACACTCTCTGCCATAAAAACAAAAAAGATGTTGACTGAAATGGGCACTGACCAGACATTATCAGAGTCATAATACAGCGTTCAAATAAATGGAGTGTGGAACAGGCCTACAGTAGTCATGACACGAAACCTATTGTCATTTGTGGAATTTCACACTAATTATAGAAAATACAATAATGTACATAAATAAGTAATTAACATAGGAACCTGTACAATGATTAAGTAAAAAGTTCAGCACAGTACTGTAACATCATGCGTCAGGTAGCTGTACAGTCTGTTGGTTTGAGGCCGTTTACGTCGCAACATCCACAGTTAAGATATATTTTTATTTCCTATTGTAATTAGTGTGATTGCTTATAGGCAATCACACTATTGTTATCCGAATTTTTTTTATAATTTAAGGCCTCTGCTTTTAAAACTAACGGATGTTAAACGGACTAATGGACGTTAAACGGTGCACACTCGTACAACATTAAGCATCCTGTAAGAAAACGACTGGGTGTACGAATACAGATAACACTTTTTAAGTTTGGTACAATAATGGTAATAATACTCTGCATAGGCTGAGTATGTATACTATATTGTGTGAAAATAAAAGTCTTAAACACGTTTGAATCCCAAGCTCACCTCACATAGTACATGATGCATAGACTCTAGTTGATCCGGTTATATTTTGTTTTCTTTTTCAACAACAGACATAGATGTCTTCCTTCAGATTTGAGACGTATAACATTGATGTACCTTTGTATTTGTTAGAGCCATCTGCAAATACACAGGATGCAAACTGAAGTCTAAAATTAAACACTTGTGAATAACTTGAAAATTAAAGGGCACTTGTGTTCTTTGTCTTCGAATGACAAGGCTTGAAATCAACTTTGGGCTCAATGAGCAAAAAGAGATTTAAGTTTGTACAGGTAAACTTTTCCTTACTATTTGTGTGGCAGTTGCTGCACAGCATGCTGAATTAGTTTGTGTCACTAGTGAAAATGTTTCTTGCATTCTTTTCAAATGTAATAAATATTTTTATTATTACGAATTATAAAATCCGTAAACATTTCAGTAAAATAATTTCGGTGAAAAGTTGAATAGTTCAATAAATTGCATTTCTAATCAATTTCAGAATTTACCTTTACAGTGTTCCCTCGCTACTTCGCGGTTTGTTTAACACGGACTTGCTGTTTCGCGGACTTTCAAAAAATATTAATGTAAAATATTTATTGTGGTATTTTTGCGGTTCTCCGTTTAAAGTATTTTTGCACTTGCATATTATACAGTGTAAATAACCTCCTAAAATGTTTATTCATTTGGGTATTGATATTTAAATTATTTATATTTAATATTGACATAAATACATTCTTATTGTGGCTAACTTCACTTACATGAGAGACTTCACACCAGTCTATAAATTTAGGTAAAGGCGGAATCTTTTATTTTGAAAGGGTCGTTCGTTAGTGGCCATCTTTGTTTGATTCCTGTCGGCAAGCTTCTCAGTAAGCTAATTCATTATCATTCTAGCTGTAGGACGTATATTCAATGGTAAGTACTCATATAAAATTTTTAAAATTACGTATCTAGGTTTAAGAGTTTAAAAGATTTTATGAACACTTAAGTAGACGTTTTTTAAGAGATACATGTACAGTATGGGAAAAGTCATTAAGGGAATGGGAAAGTGTTATGTAGAAGAGTGTGGGAAGAGTTTATAAAGATAAAATAATGTACTTACTATATAACTACTACAATAAGCATAGCATCTCTACTTCGCAGAAATTCACTTATTGTGATTAGGTCTGGAACGGATCCCCACCATAAGTGAGGGAACACTGTATATGGTAAAAGATGGGCATGCAACTCCTTACTGATGAACCAAGTTATCCCAGCATGATAAAAAAATAAGTCACCTTGCATGCTTAAGGTGGTGGCCGTCATGATGCGGGTGAAAAGGAACTAAGCACAGGGGGAGGACAGAAGGGGGCGCTGTGTCTGTGCTTGTGACAAGAGGTGGCGACTTCGGGAGGTGCCCTCTCGCCCTACTTTATCTATGGCCCTAATGATTACCTCGGACCTCCTGGTTCCTACTCCGCCTCCCCGCTTGGTGGGAGAGCTGTTACCTTTTTCCCTAATTAAAGGGTCAACCACCCAAAATGTCACCACCTGGAAGGATGCAAGAAAGAGGTGGGAAAAATGTGCAATGTGGAGCAAGGAGAATGGCAGGCAGGGAAAAACGATAAGGGCCACTCTGTAACTAAGGTGCCATGCTGTAACAATTGTTATTGCTCTTAAATGTGGGTGGCTCTCATTGAGTTGAAGGTTGCCAGGAATGACTATGTTTGGAGGGGAGGATGTGTAAAGATGTGTAGGCTTGAAGTGGCTGGAGCTTGCTTAGTGGCTCTCAGCAAGTACTGAAAGCCAGGTTGTTATGGTTGTTTCATAAAATCCCATTATCACAATCTCTCTGTGACTCCCAACATGCATTGTGAGTTTGCTAAACCGGGTAATTGTGGAGGTTTCATAAAGTGTTATTATACAACAATTAGTTCCGACCCCACAATTTTCTTTGGTGAATAATATTTTATTGGGCAATAACTAACTACTACAAACTAACTATTACTACTACTACTACTAACTACAAACTCACTTTACAAATACATCCAATTACCCATCCTCACACCTCCACAAAAAAATAAAAATAAAAATAAAAAACCCCCCACAAACCATCCACCCATCTATCACGATATGGGGGGCAAGGTGTAACGGAGGACCCATACGCAGACAGCTTCATGAATAAGGGTAGGCTTTATTTAACAGAAATAAGGAATTAAAGAGAACCGAAGCAAAGTAACAAATAAAAGCCTAAAAAGGAACAAAAAACACCAAAATGGCAAACCACTGAAGGCCGACAAGGCTTGGGTGCGTGGGGATGACTTAGGGCACGTCTCCAAGGTGAAGTGGACCCGGTTTTACAGCCGGCAGACCAGTCCGGCCAACCACACCTACATGGAAACCGTTTTTATGGCCGGATGTCCCTAACTGGCCAACCAGTGGGACAAATAAGAGACCCAAGCGAGGTCCAGCAGGGTGCAGTGAGGGACAGGCCCAGAGCAATGAACCGCCTATGACAGCATCGAACCTGCAGTATCCCCGTGTAGACCCTTTAGGTCCGGTGCTGCCTGGACGACCACACAGGGAGTGCAGGGGGTGCAGAGGGGGTCCGGGT
The DNA here is from genome assembly GCA_033118015.1 of Loricariichthys derbyi. Classification (NCBI taxonomy): domain Eukaryota; kingdom Metazoa; phylum Chordata; class Actinopteri; order Siluriformes; family Loricariidae; genus Loricariichthys; species Loricariichthys derbyi. The sequence goes on along the minus strand of JAVSBU010340358.1, from coordinate 6,295 downwards.
GGCACAGAGATAAAGCTAACTGTCCCTACACTCAAATACTAAGCCCTGTCATTAGCTCCAGTCTCCTGACTGTACTCCACCCTGCCACTATGAAGGAAGGGTGGTACCTTCGTCCCTCACCTTCTCTGCTGCCAAAGAGCGAGACTGATGTGTGTGCCTGCGAGTGTACCCGACAATTTGTGCCCATAACTGCGGGATATATGCAGCAGCATAGGGACATGCCTAGAGTGTAGAGACAGAACCCATGTGTTAACTAAAACCCCGTCAAAAAATACCCCATATCAGCTGTGCGAGCCGTGGTGAATCAAAGTGATCGCCGGGCTGACAGATTGTACAAAATGTGGCTTACCGTAGATGATGGCCCGGCGAAGAATGATCCACACGGCTCGATTTTAAAATGCCGTTCACAGCTGAATCCAATCGCAACTGATGGTAATGGTGCCTACAGCACTGATCGTGCATCTGCAGACGCAGATTCAGCCGTTACATCGGGCTCATGCCAGACTGCTGGTGGTAAACAAATGCACGCCTGACATGACACCTGACACCATCCCCATCCTTTATATAAGGTCTTTCACAAAACAAATCCCAGCTCAGGGTCCTCGGAGACGCCCTGCAGAGCTTAGCTATAGACCTTTCCAGAATAAAGAAATGCAGCCAAATGTTCCTCAACAGAGTCCCAGGATAATAATAGTGTCCTTTATAGCAGCTGTCAAGCCTGCCATGAGAATCTTCTTCTGCATTACTATAAGACCGTACCCATACACAATCCCAATCAGACATTTAACAACTCGAGATCAAGTCAGTTACAGTAAACCAAAACCATGCTATGGGTGGACAGACCCAGAAAAAAATGAAAAGAGGTACCAATCGAGGAGGATTCACATCTGTTACAGTTTTCATCAGGCCTCAGAATGATGATAAAAGGTCAAATTTCCTGCAGTGCGAAGCTCCACGAATGAATATGTCTTCAACAGACTAACCCAGGGAACACCATAGGCTCGTAACACAGATTGAATTCTCAAATACACAAAGTAAGACGTACCAGGGAGCCGACCCCACAATTTGATTGGCTGAGAGACATTCTCAGAGTGCCAATATTGCACAATAACGGCACTAACTGAAGCTCTTCATATTACTCCGCCATATAAACAGGTAAACTCACAAGCAGCAACATTATAATTATACAACTAAAATTAATGAATTGGAAGATTGTAGTTATTAACGAGCAGCCTGATTTGATGTACTGGAAAGAGAAAGAAATTCACTACCAAAAATCAATCATCTTGGGTGTAAATCAAATGTCCTTTTGATGTAATTGCTTCTTCAGGTCCATTACCTCCGTTCATTCTTAATTTTTCAAAAAGATCATTTGCTGGTGTTAAATTCCTAATTTCTGTGGCTGATCAGAGCTTCATATTTAGAATCATCAAGTGAATCAAGTAACAGAAATTATAACTTGATTCTAGACTTTTATTATAACACCGAGATCTTTGTTGGTAGAATAGTGTATCTTAGTAACAGCCTGCGTCATAAATCAGACCTATTTATTTGCTGAATATAAATAAACTTTCTTTGTATAAATAAAAACATATTTTAAATTTACGAGTTAAGTTAGATGGTGTTTCCAATGTTCCTGTAGTGTATAAGTACAGACGTGGATGCCCTACGATGGATTGGCGCCCTGTCTAGAGTTGTCCCTGCCTTGTACCCTGTGTCACCGGCTAGACACCGGCTTTCTCGCAAGCCTGATTAGGATTACATTGATAAGACAATGAATGTTTATTGAATGTATAAAAGACAGTTATCAGGAATCATCGACTGAAAACTATAGTCTGATGTGGATAGAATGGAACTATTTTTCCTTGCGGAATATTGACAAATCATTTTTGTGCTCTCTTCATCTTAAAATCTAACAATAAATGCTGATTAAGGTATAATTGCAATAATACACTCGACATTGGGATATAAGGTTAGATACTGGCATTAGTCTTCTGCTCTATGATCGCATCACACCAGTGCCAATATCTCACGCACAACCTTCAGTGTATTACTGCTTAATTTGAATAATTCATGTATTATAGTTATAAGAAAAAATATTTAGTTGTGTATTTTATAACACTGCACACTCATGATAGTTTTGCATTAGGTTTACCAGAAAGATGAACACAATAAGTTTGTCGGTTGCTGCGGCGGTGGATGCTGATGTCTTATGTGATCCCTCTTGGCTGTGTTTCCTTCTGGTTCTTCACTTTTAAAACCCCTTTAGCTATTCTGCCACAGTTACTGCTGCCAGAGTCTCATGCCTCATCCTGGTCCTACACCGAGATGCTCTTCTGCCTCACCTCCACCCAAGCAGTTCTTAACCACCAGCCCCACCACACTCAGACTGCAGAGAACATTGACTCTCTCCCTCCTTCAGTCGGATGGGGAGGTCGTGCGCTGGGATTTTCCTGCCGAGGACACAGGATTTAAGAATGACTTTATGTACTGAACTACAGCAATTTATAATTTCTGGATGGTTTTCGTTTGTTTGCTTGTTTAAGGTATTTCTGTAAACCTACTGGCTATTACATTTACCTTTAAGCTCAAGAAGGATGGGCCCCTTTTTGAGTCTTGGTCCTCCCAAGGTTTCTCCTATTAATGTTTAAGGAGTTTTTCCTTGCCACTGTTGCTCAAATTGGGAATAATATAAGTTGTAAAGCTGCTTTGAGATAATGCTCCATTGTAAAACGTGCTACACAAATAACTTTGACAATTTATCTTTGTGGACTCTCATGATGTGAGCCACATTGCTCAGCCATTTCTGTTGCTTACAGGTCAGTTCTAAATGAAGCTTCATTATGAGCAATATTCCTGCTGTTCCGACCTCACACATGGTAATAACACTACATATTATTTATATAGATAGATGCTTTGTGGTCCCTCCATCTGAATTGCATCACAGTAATAATGCTTACTGAGATGATTCTTCAGATTTTAATAGCACAAGCACAGACTATCTTAGTCCTGTGGTGGTGTCTACCAGTTTATACAGCCAATGGGGAGACTAAATTGAGGTGAGAGGAATGAAACTGTGAAATAGGTAGAACAAAAAAGAGCTGACAAACCGAGCTGCTGATCTCAGTAGCCTTGGAGACAATCAGTGAGCTAATATGGAGCTCTGGTTCCTTCGATCTATTATTATATTATAATCTTTTCCACAGTCAGACATTATTAGGAAGTGCCATGTTAATTTTCCATACTGACATCTAGAGCTCTCAAACTTCATTAGCTCCAACATTATATACAACCCTAATTCCAATTAAGTTGGGATGTTGTGGGAAATATAAATTAAAATAGACTATGATGATTTGTAAATCCTTTTCAACCCATATTCAGTTGAATTCACTACAATGATAAGATGTGTAATGTTCAAATGGATAAACTTTATTGTTTTTTTTGCAAATATTCAATTTAGGGCTGGTAATAAGGTTAAAAACTATGATTTCAAACAGGTGATGTCAGCAGATGATTCTGATCATGATTTGGTACAAAAGCAGCATCCAAGAAAGGCTGAGACTTTGAAGAACAGGAGATGGAAATGGAAAAGGAAATGTATGAGAAAATTATTTAAATGCTTAAAAACAATGTTCCTCAAAGAAAGATTTTAAGAAATGTGCATATTTAAGTCATAACTTTTGTAGATTTGGTTTGTTTTGCATTCTCTTGTTGAAAAAGGCATGGATGTCCCTGTTAAAGATCTCATCTTGAATGCATATGTTGCTCTAAAATCTCATTTTCTGCATTAATGCTGCCATCACGTAAGTGTAAATGACCTTTGAAAAGGGTCCTGACCAAACCCCACACCATAACAGACCCTGTCATTTGGACTTGTTGCTGATGGTCCTTTTTGTCTTCGGTCTGGAGTCCAAAAAAGATCGGAAATACTGATTCATCCAGCCACAATCTCCATTTCCATTGTGTGATGGTCCATCCTAGATGCCTCTGAGTCCAGAGAGGTCAACAGAGCTTCTGGATATGTTTAACATGAGCCTTTTTTTTAACACAGTAAAGTTTTAAGTGACATTTGTGAATGTAACTCCATATTGAAGAGCTTGACAAAGGTTTGCTAAACTAATTCTTTAATCATGTGGTTCTATCAACTTTTGTTTAATGGTTGTTCTTGATGCAGTGCTTTCTGAGAGACTGAAGTTCACAGCATTCATCTTAAGCTCGTGCCTTTGGCCTTTATGCACTTTAATTCCTCAAGATTCCTTTGATTGTTTAATATTATTATGCACTGTAGAAGGAATAATATGCAGATTCCTTACAATCTTTTTGAGGAACATAGTTTTTAAGCATTTCATTTTCTCATTTCCTTTGCCATTTCCATCTCCTGCTCTTCAAAGTCTCAGCCTTTCTTTGATGCTGCTTTTGTACCAAATCATGATCATAATCACCTTTTTTAAATCATATCATTATATAGTTTTTAACCTTATTACTAGTCCTAAATTGCCACTGTCCCAACTTTTTGGAACGTGTTACAAACATCAAATTTGAAATGAGTGAATATTTGCAAAAAAAAAACAATAAAGTTTATCTGTTTGAACATTACATATCTTCTCTTTGTTGTGAATTCAATTAAGTATAGGTTGAAAATGATCTGTAAATCATCGTATTCTGTTTTTATTTACGTTTTACACAACGTCCCAACTTCATTGGTATTGGGGTTTTACTCTGGGTAGCAAGAAAGGTCAAATATGGAGGAAAAATAGGACTGACATGTATAGCTATCTAAACTTGTTTCCATAGGAACACAAACGCCCCGAAAGAAGAAGAGAGTGGACTCTGCAGCACACAAAGCCTGGGGGTGGGGGTGGGGGTGGGGGGGGTGTTTGGGATTGTCATTTCTGAGATTAATCAGTGTTGTCTAAACTCCCTCTAATGAAGAGATCATCATGTCAAAGCAGCATGAATAATTCTTCACTCATTACTTACACAAAGCCGCCATCAGAATTGTAATCAAGCAGCGCACACACCTGCTGTTTGCTCCGCTCCTACTGACAGGATCCCAAAAATACTACGTAAAAACTGAACAAAGCCAAAGCGTAGACAGTTTTAGAACGTGCTCCTGCTCTCATGCGATAAGTCTGCTCCTGGTGCCATGACTAGGTTTGGGAATTACACAGAGCTTCTCTAAAGTGGGCTAAATCTTAAAACACATTCACAATGCCAAAATCCCCAGTGCTGAAGAAACACCTACAGTCTTTATGTAAGGCCAGCTGGACTCAGACTGAACAAATTGTTCATTTAACACTCGAGGTGTTAAAATACAGTGCTGAAGATTTGGCTGTACATACTGACATGTTCTCCAAGAGATCAAACATAGCAACACAGCCTGAGTGTGTCCTTAAAATACCAGAAACTCTACCCATAGGACAACAGCACTAAAATGAGACTTTTACTGAAGTTCCCCATCTCTCATGTTTTTCTCCTAGAGCAAAAAATCAGTCATACATTTGTACAAATCATACACTGTGCTCAGATCTTAAAACAATGATATTCATACTTGGTAGCAACTTAGAGAAGACAAATCTCTCAATATGATTCTAAGAGTCAATGTCAAATTTATTTAGTGCTTTTTACAATGGAGAATTGTCTCAAAGCAGCTTTACAACTATAGATTATCTTCTAATATTTATGGATATTCCCAAATTGAGCAAACCTTTGGCGACAGTGGCAAGGAAAAACTCCCTAAACGTTATTAGGAAGAATCCTTGGAAGGACCAAGACACATCATCCTTGGGCTTAAAGGTATATGTAAGAATTAACTAAGTTATATAATTAACAAGTTTACAAAAATACTTTAAACAAACAATCTAAATTAATATAATCAGACAATTATAAAATGTTGTAGTTAGGTACATACAAGTAATTTTAGGATCTATCCTCGGCAGAAAAGTCTTGGTGCTGGGACCTCTTCATTTGATTTACGGATGAAGAGAGTTACTGTCCTCTGTAGTCAGTGTGAATAAAGCAAATGGATGTGACACAATGTATAAAATTAATAAAGACATGAAATAGGTAAAAATAAAGTACAGTAAGTCCCCGCTTAACGACGGGGTTAGGGACCAGAAAGTCCATCGTTAAGCGATTTCGTCGTTAATCAGAACCCTAGATTTGGGTTAGGTATTAACATCGGGGTGTTTAGGTGACTGTTACATCCGCGAGTAGCATTAAAACTAAAATATGAATGTTTTATATTACATACGATCTCACACAAGGGAAATACACACTTACCACCAGCCAGATA
>JAVSBU010340348.1:0-10659 GCA_033118015.1 Loricariichthys derbyi | reverse complement strand
TAAGAAAACTTTAGGAGCCTTTTTCTCAAAATCAACTTTCAGAAAGTCTGGCAGGACTCCTGAACTTCAAATAGCTGCAGAATTTTTATTTTTCAAGATATCTTGATGAAATAAACTTAATTTTAAAGCTTATTTCATGGAGATATGTAATCAATCATTATCTCAATTTTGATTTTTGGTGCATTATGCTGGGTTTTGCCATAGTGGGTCACATATGGCCACTTAATTGTTGGTACCACTAAGACAACTTAACATTGGCATGCGTGTGTAATTACATACCACTTATAGCCTCCTGAGCAAAGTACTTGACGTCCACATCTTGGTCTGCGGCGAGCTTCTCTAGCACTGGTTTGACCTCTGCCTGCAGGGTACTGATAAACAGATCCCCCAGTGAGTGAGGGTGCTGCTTATATTTTAACATGTGGCTAACGGATATACAGTCAACTTACTTGCTTTCTACAACTGGTCCCATTTTCTGTAGGCTTTTGGCGACGTTGAAGCGCACGTTGGCCACCTGATCCCCAGACATCTTTAAGACAACAGGCAGCATGTGCTTGGTGGTGATTTCCTGCCCACATGTCTCAGAGAGGGCCTAAATGGGAAAAAAAAGGATTATTGTTAAAAGCATAAGGTGAACTTGCACATTGAAGCTTATTGAATTAGTCAATATAACTTGCAGGTAAATTTCATGTCAATATAAGGTACAGTCCAAAATTTAGTCCATCAGACTTTTATAGAATATAAATTAGTATAAGGTGTAAAACACTCATTTCCATGTCTTACTGAATACAATCTTCATAAAAACGCATTAAACGATCTTGATTTAAATCGATCTTCATTAAAAATATCCAAAAAGCTGGTATGTAAAAATGCATCTATTAACCAAGTTTACAGTGTTTACTTAACATCTGTACAACTCAAGCGAAGATGTTGAAACCTTTAAGGTAACTAATGCAAGTTAAGAAGAAACAACCAGGGCTTTGTTTGCCTGATTCTGTTCATACATTCTATTCTTTAAAAAAAAAAAAAAGAATTAAAAATAACTACCCTTCTTAAATTGGAACACCATAATCAAAACCTACTGTAGAAGGTTTAATACACTGATTTTATTTATCCGGCTTGTTACTCAGGTTTAAACATGGATTAAATATTTATGCCACTCCTATACAATATAATACAATACAGTGCACTAGTGGCCAAATCACACATCAAAAACTTTTCAGAAGCTTACAGGTTATTGGCACAGAGGCAAAATGACAAAAGTCAGGACTTGCATTGATGCAGAAGAGGGTGGTCATCCTGTGCAGGTAGTTTGGATCATTGGCCATGGCAAGCACCTTGGGCACAATCGTATTCTGGGCCCAATCTGCTCCAAACTTCTCCACCAACTTAGTCAGGTTACAGGTGGCAGCCTCACGGATCGCATAGACTGAGAACACAATCACAGCTGTTAATATCACAGAGACGAGCATTAACCAAAACTAAACTGTTTACAAGGAACCGTTTTGTGTTATGGGAAGGCAAAGCATGATCCAGTCTGCCCTTTGCTGTGCTTTATTAAAAATGGTTATTATACTTAGTTTAGAGCCAAAATCGACCTGAGTAAATAGTAACTAGTACTCTAGATGAAAACAGTCTGAAGGCACAACTCTCAGTCAAAACAAGTGGAAAACTTATCTGAACTAAAGACAGGTGTATTTAGAATTTAATATTAACAATGTCTGAAAACAAATAGTTTCAACATCTGTTTTGGCAAATAAGTTTGCATTAATATATCAATGTATCCTGCACTCGATTATTTTAACTGCTTTCATAAAGTATATTTGATATTTAATAATTCAATCAATATTCAAATAACCACACTGATCCTCCACTACAGAGTGATTTGATATATATAAAGTATTATAAACTAGGTCCCAGGTCTTTGTGACCCAGAATTGGGATTTATTAAAAAAAAAAAAAAAAAAAAAAAGTGTTCTTAAATATGAAAGCTACATAATTTAACGTAACATTTGTTAACCAGACATGCGCTATTAAAATTTCATCAATCAGTGATTTAATGATTTAAATTATGCCATTGCATGTGCACAATAAAATAATGAAATCGGGTACTATCGCCTATCAAAGAAAGTGTGGAGGCCCAAATCCAATCCATTTTGTTTGAATGCTTTGGCCTATAGTTCCATTTCCAAAACAATGCCTCCGTTCACAGATGTGCAAAATATTTCTTGGCAGTTCATCCACACTAGAAGAGGAAGCAATCAGAGGAGGCAACAGTGAGCAGCAATCATGAATTAAATAAATGGCTAAATAGTGAAATGAGTTAAATAAATAAATGCCAGTAAATATTGATTACTCCAATGAGTAAATATTAATATAATAAAATACTAACAACATACAATGCTGTGCAAAAGTCTTAGGTCACTATATAACACTACATGGCCGTTTAGAACAGTTGACAACCTGAACCAAAAATTTCAAACTTGGCTTCATCACTCTATAATTTTAATTTCCAATCTTCACACAATTTTTTGTTAGTTTTATCAAATCTCAGCCTTTTCATCCAGCTCCCCTACTGTCCCCTAAAAAATAAATAACATTTTTAAATGGCTCATTACCAGACCAAGCTTCCTCAGACTCCTGCATGGCCAACTTGGCATCCTGAAAAACCTGCTATTGCTGAAGTCTAATTGGAGGTCAGACTACAGTGGTGCTGGAACATTTTGAACACTTCAGAATTTTCTATACTTCAAATAACCTTCTGGCTTGTTCATGTGATCTTTAGCAAACTGCAGATCAGCAGCAATGTTGTTTTTGGAGAGCAGTGGCTTTCTCTTTGCAACCCTGTCATGCACACCATTGTTGTTCAGTGTTCTTCTGATGGTGGACTCAAACATTAGTCAATGTAAAAGAGGCCTTTAGTTCCTTAGAAGTTACCCTGGGGTCCTTTGCGACCTCACCAACAATTATGCTCCTCGCTCTTGGAGTGATCTTTGTTGGACGACTCCTCCTGGGGAGGGTAACAATGGTCTTGAATTTCCTCCATTCATACACAATTTGACTGTGGATTGGTGGAGTTCAAACTCTTTATAGATGGTTTTGTAACCTTTTCCACCCTGATGAGAATCAACAACTGAGGTCCTCAGTAATCTCCTTTGTTCGTACCATGATACACTTCCACAAACATGTTATGAAGAGCAGACTTTGATAGAGCCCTGTTCTTTAAATTAAACAGGGTGCCTCCTCACACCTGATTATCATCACATTGATTAAAACACCTGACTAATTACACTTACAAATTAACTGCTAATCCTAGAGGTTCACATTTTTTGCCACTCATTAATATGTAACATTGGATCATTTTAATCAATAAATAGATGACCAAGTATAATATTTTTCTCTCATTTGTTTAACTAGGTTCTCTATCTACTTGTGCAAAAATCAGTGGTTTTAGGTCATATTTATGCAGAAATTTAGAAACTTCTAAAGGGTTTACAAACTTTAAAGCACCGCTGTATAGAAGCTGTTTCAGATTTTTCCCAGTTTTATACTGTATTTTCTGGTTGCATTCTAAAGATACTGAAAAATAATTATATGGTCCTTATACCATTGCTAAATCCCTTGTATATTTAATCTAATGGTGGTCTAAGACTTCTGCACAGTACAGTGTGTGTAAAAAACTACAATTAAGCTCATTTCAAAATATTTATTTAATTAAGCATTCATTCTCATTACTTTTAACTGTTGCTCTTCGACTCAAATATTAAGACAAAAGTCCCCAGTCCCTAATAACCTACAGAAGCGGTTATTACTTTAGTCCGTGTTTAGCTTATGTAACGAAAACTGTGGCCCAGTTAACTGCTCCAGTTTTGTTGGGTTTATGCAATAGGCTGCCCCTGACAGTGTGACAGACAGAAACGTTCCAGTGATGTAACCCATCTGGTCCTGTGTTTTGCACGCACACACAAAAATCTGTTTGCAGATTCCCTGCATGGAAAGCAACAGGGATGACCAGAGGCAGATTTCTCAATCTGACATATAGGGATGAGCAGTTTACGATGAAGCAGAACATGAGACTCCATCAATCTGCATAACAAACAAGTCTTGCACAAGCTGCAAGGCAGTACAGCATTAAAGTAATTAACCTTACACTAAAGTTTCAGTGGTTCTCAAGTACAACACGATTAGACAATTTAAAGAAGGAACGTAGCAGGCAACATCTCCCCCAAAGTGAAAACTCATTTCCACATCAAACCCAGGAGCACACAAACAGGGCGTGAAGATATTAGTAGAAGAGTCGGCGTGGCTCATCAAAGCTGCTGAGCCATAGAGGCCATGCCAAGCCAGCAAGCTGACCCACATACTGAAGTGCAGCTTTTAGACCACACAGGAGCTAAGAAAGCTATGAGGGAGAAGGCTGAAAGGAGTGTGTCAGGGGAGAAAAAAATAAGAACAAAAAACAAAACAGCAGCATTTTACAAAAGAAAAGCAGCGGGGGGGGGGGGGGGGGGGGGGGGGGGGGCACAAATAGCCAAAGTTTGTAAGGAAACGAGGAGGAGGAAAGGGTAGAGCCTTCAGGCATTTCCTGGGTGCTGCAGGATTGTTATCAGAGACTTGTCACAAGCAAAGAGCAAAGAGTACATGCTGCGAAGACCCACGTCTGCCTCGTTCTCCTTCTCAGCAGGAGGGGTTATAAAAAAGGCGGAGCCAGGCAGGAGAAACGATTGCAGTGGAGTAATTATGCCTGTTTGCAAGCACCATGTTTTCTACGGCTATGGATCACCAAAAACACTCCTACAATGCAGGATTAGTAAGATATGGAAAGGCTTACCGTGGTCTACCAACCATGCCATGCACAGGGAATTCAGCTTCTCATCAAAGAACTCCACTCCCTGTGTAGACAAGACGAGGAAAGGTTTTACCCCAGACAAAGGATACAACTCAAATGCAACATATGAAAAAACACTTTGATCTCATTCATTCTGAATACACATCACCTTTCTAGGAAAAAAAAGCCAGTTTTTTACACAAACAAGTGTTTTCACACTTGGCATGTCTGAATCAATTAAAATGAACATTAATGTGGAAGGGAAAAACACCGACATTTGAGATCAGGATCAAACCAGGGATGCTACAGTTGTGAGGTGACCACTAACTGCTGCACCAGCATGCCGGCTAATTGTTATAAATAAGAGAGACAATGATCAATGTTTGTTTATTTAATGTCACGTAGGCATCAATAGCTATCAATGACAGGAGCAAGGTTATATTGAAACGAGACATTATACTGAGGAAATTTAGCATGACCAATTAACCTAATGCATGTGTTTTAAATGTGAGAGGAAACCAAAGTACCCAAATGTAATCACCCTATACCCAGTTGGATTGTATCATGCCCCATGTATTGTATTGTCCCTCATCCCATGCTGACCTGCACACAAATGTTGCAGCACGCTTGCGTCATATGCCTAAATTATTTTTTTATGCAATGCAGTGACTTTTTGCCACTCGGTCTGCACATGCAGTGGAACCTCAGAATTTAAACTTGATTAGTCTCAGAAGTGGGACTGCGATAGCCTAGCGGTTAAGGGCTGGACTATGGACCGGAAGTTCCAGGGTTCAAATCCCATTAGGGTTGCAACAATGAATCGATGAGATCAATAATTGATTATTAAAACTGTTGGCAACGAATTTCATTATCAATTTGTTGTGTCCCACTATTTGATATTTGCATTGTCATATCCGCTTATGTCGCCTGCGGCTCTTCGTCAACGCTGCTAAAAAATAAATAAATAAGTACGAACTGAACAGAGAGAGATCGCACGCAGAGAAGCAGGTTTGGCTTAAATTCTCAAAAGTATGGGAGCACTTCATGCAACACAAAAAAAAAAAAAAAAAAAAAAAAAAAAAAAACACGTAAGCTTTGCAAAAGTGATTTGACGTGACAAGGGAGCACCACGGTGATACAGCACCTGAAACAGAAACATGTTGGAGTCACGGATGAGGATGAAATGCGCTCAACAGCAGGCTAAGTCGCGACAATATCCCGATTGTTTTTAATTTTGAAGTGAGGAAACACAACGGAGCACTCGCACTATGCTAACCGGCATAGCATGGTTCACACCGTGGTTAACTTGTTAACTGGTAAGTGTTACTTTTATTGTAGTTATTTTAATTAATAAATACATAGTGCAATTAAGTATTATTTTTACATACTGTGCTACATATTGTATGTATTTTGTACCTAATACAGTAAATTAAACCAAACATTATTGACCTGTTTAAATTGTGCTGTAACACAATCATACTATACGGTCTTTCTCATTCCAGAAAAAAAAAACAGCAAACAATGACAGGCTTCATTATGGGAAAGACATGTACACCACAACAAGCAGCTGTCTTGACAGAAACATCCTCAATAGGATCATCACTGACATGAGGCTTCTGTCCATGGTTGAAGATGAAGGCTTCACTAGAATGATCTGCTCTTTTAAACCAGGTTACACTTCCCTCAACGACACATTTTACAAAGCTAATGGAGAGAAAATATGAAGAGACTTTCATGGACGTGAGGACTTCAATTAACACAAACCTCCGCAAACTAGCTCTCACTGCTGATATATGGACAAGTGTAGCCAATGAAGCCTATGTTGGGATTACCTGCCATTACAGCACAGATGATTGGGACATGCAGTCTATCTGCCTCACCACCATACCGCTGTAGGATAGACATACTGCATCTAACATTGCACAGTGGTTGGAGGATGTAGTAGCTAAGACTGAAATTCCTGCCCGAAAAATAATCACCATAGTACATGACAATGGTGCCAATATTGTGGCTGCTGCAAACATCCTTGTGGAGAAGCATGGATGGTCCTCTGTGTGTTGCACCAGCCATACCCTGTAACTTGTGATCAATGCAGCATTGAAGCATCCAAGCATTGAAAAAGCTATTGGGGCTGCAAGATGTCTAGTTGAACATTTTAAGAAAAGTGAGCTGGCATGCACAAAGCTCAAGGACAAGCAATAACAAATGGCCACACCTGAGCATAGCCTTGTTCAAGACGTTAGCACTAGATGGAACAGTATATATTACATGACCCGACTGCTTGAGCAAACTGTCAGATAGCTCCATCACACGGAGAGGCAAAAGGTACCTGGATTTGAAACCAGAACAGGAGTCTGCTGCAAGAGCTTTCAGCAGCTCTCAAGGCTTTTGAATGTGCCACTGTGTTCATGAGTGGACAGAATTACACAATATCTGCCATACCGCCACTTGTGAAGGGGCTATTGAAGTTCACCCAGAATGCTGGCTTCAAGTCAGCCCCACTCTAGGCTTTCCAACTAACTGCTACATAGCATCTACAGGAACGATGGCGAGAGCAGACTTCTCTCTCAGGTACAGCTCATAACACAGTGATTCTTTGCAATGGCCCTTGATCCAAGGTTTAGGAGACTTAAGTTTCTTTCACCTGAAGAATTCCTACAGTTCGAAACTAAAGTGCAAACAATGGCACTTGCAGTGAAAAAGGAGATGGATGTGCACCAGCATGGCAGTTGCAGTAGTATTTCCACCGATACTCCAGGTGTTGAATCAGGACCTCCTGCCACCCTACTGGATTCACTCCTTGGTTCTGATGGCGAAGACGAAGACAGAGCAAGCGAAGGGAAGGATGTTCAAAACCAAGTGAGAAATGAAGTCCTCATATGCTTTGGAGAAAGAAACATTGCCAAGGAAGAAAATGCACTGTACTGGTGGAAAGCTAACAGACAGATATCCCATATTGGCCAGGCTAGCCAAGTCCTATTTATGCATTCCTTTCACTTCAACACCATCTGAGCATCTGTTCTCTGCAGCAGGAAATATAGTCTTCTAAAAGAGAGCTAGTCTAATCCAGGAGCATGTTGACATGCTAACATTTTTGCATTGCAATGCAAAGTTCCTAAAGAAAGGGAGTGAGTTTGTATATAGTGTTTCCATCTGCGCAGCACTTATTTTTCTATATTATTAAATTTAATTTATTAATACATTTTATTTAATGTAATCTATCATTTAATTATTGTAAGCACTTATTTGCTCTGTTATTGAATGTTAAACGACGTGGAAAAATTTTTCCGATTCATCGAAAAAAAAAAAAAAAGGTAATAATAATCAACAGGCTAATCGATTATTAAAATAATCGTTAGTTGCGCTCTGAATCCCATCTCTGCCAAGTTGCCATTGCTGGGTCCTTGAGCAAGGCCCTCAAACCACAATTATTTTGACTGTAAAATTGTGTTATTTGTAAGGTCGCTCTTTAAGGGTATCTGCTAAATGACAAATGTAAATGGAACTGAATACTGAACCGTTAGAACTGAATCAGATTTTCCCATAAGTAATGTAAATAGGATTAATCTGTTCCTAACCCCCAAATGATTGCTTTTTAATGACTATATTGTGCGTAATGAATGCTTAAAAGAACAAATAAAGAACGTAATGCAATGCATAAAATCATTAAAGACATGAAATAAGTGAAATTTTATAGCCAGAGACGAACACAGCTTCAGCACATCTTTTCACTGGGACAGTGGTACCTGAAACTGTGCGCTTCTTAAATCACTGATAAATTACACAGAATATAAAAAACTACCTCCGAGTTGAAACTTAATTGGTTCCAGAACTGGAGCCAACTTGTTCAAAATCAAACCAACCCATAGAATGTTAATAAGCAGCTCCCATCTGTTTCCGGGCCCAAATTATTAACTAGATTTGTATGTATGAAAGGTTAAAAACGTGAATAAAGCAAAGGAACCTAGTCATTAAAAAAGACAGGAAGCATGAAACTTTATAGCCATGGTACAGATCACCCAGAGTAAGTACACCTTTAATCTGTAGCACAGGTGGGTTAAACTCACCAGCTGACCCGCCAAGAGCGGCATGTATTCAATGATGGCCAAGCGCACCCTCCATTTAGCGTCCTCTGCCAGCTCTACTATGGCAGGCAGCAGAGATTGTGAGAGCTGCCGAATGCCTATCACCTCGTTGACACAGTCCAGGTTGGAGATGATGTTCAGACGAACCTCTGGACACTGCAAACACACACGTACAGGCAGGCTGATGACAAACCCTTTAGAAGTTACAATGAAAAAGCCAATGTCTTAAATTAATCCCCTTTAACGCCAGCTTTAACACTAACAGCAGTCATTATGAGACGACACTCAGTTACTCAAGCATTTAACGAGTCTGTGTACTATTAAACATTACCCAAGAGGCTTCAATATTTCCTTATAAGGCTGCTTAAACGTTCTGCTCCCCATAGCTGCAACTTGCATGTACATTTGGCAGACCTCAGAGTATTTGCTACCAAATGGGAGAGTGATGAGTGACTTGAATCCAGACATCACGCCTATTGGCCAAACACTACGATACAAATAGGCCAATGGAAACGCACTGTAGAGCAGAATTTGTCTGTCTCAACATAGGGGTGGCCAAAAAAAAAACATTAATATACATAAACAGAGGGCAAACTTTTGGAAAGAACATGCCCAAATGCTTCAGTTTCAATGTGATGCAGAAACAATGTGATGTAACATTAAAAACCCACTTAATTATAAACGTAATGAATTAATGATTTTCTCAAAAACTCATTCAAAATTCTATGACTGGCAGCACTGGGTACACCAAGCAAGATCTCTAGGGAGGATGTTTACCAGCCTCTCACATGTCTAAAGTGAAAATGTTCCCATTTTCAAGCGTAAGAAATAACACCGAAAAGATTTATTCCAATCACAAGTTCACAGCACATGCCGTAATAAGAAGGGAAGAGTGTGGCAGAGGGCCAGATCCAATACCTCATCCTTAAGCTGGGCCAGGAAGAGAGGGAGTAAATGCTCCACGGTACTGTCCTTGCCCAGGATAGTGGAGAGACCCATGATGACAGAGGCCAGAGCAGACTTCACATGCTGATTTGTGTCTGTAACCAATTCCTGTTGGACAAGCAAAGAGAAGGGCAAAATTAGGCAATTTATTCTCAAGCGCTTCTAATCAGAGACAAAGTGATTACCTTCTAACTCAAGAGCACAGTCTGATAGAAGACTTGAATGCATCTCATTAGAAGACACTGATGTTAATCGGAGAAGAACAAGCACATCAACTCAAATTAACACTGGGCTGAGTGAGTTCGAACAGCTTTAAATCAGACAATCTGCATTACTTACGTTTCACCAAACTGTTTGGATGCTAAATACGAAAAAAGCCTCTCATAAGCGTAACAGATCTCAAACAGACAGCTACAAGTCAGCTGTGACCCAAAATGCATCAATATATTCAACAACAGGGCTCTACTGTATCTAGCAGGGCTTTGCTACAACAACAGATGTGGAGCATATCCAGTAAGTCATGGACAGGACACCAGTCCAGTTCAGGACAAGCTAAAGGTGCTGTTGAAAAGCTGAGGGATGATGCTAACCATGTTTATTTGCTGGACTACATGCCAAGACACTCACTCCTTCCCCATTTTAAAATGTTTATACAAACATTAAATGCATAAATTAGGGGTGTCCCGATCCGATATTGATATCGGATATCAGTCCGATATCATCCAAAAAACGAGAATCGGATTAGTATCGGTCTGCATCTAAAATCTCCGATATAAGCACTCCGATACAAGCAGTCCATTC
>JAVSBU010340340.1:0-10659 GCA_033118015.1 Loricariichthys derbyi | reverse complement strand
CTGGCACCATGCATCTTTCCTATGTTTTAAAGGTCAATGTATTGATGTGCACTGTCCCTGCTTAAATAAAATCATATATCATATTAAAGTCAAGACATGCAGATCCATTCAGGCTGCTTAATAAAAAGCTGTATTGTTGTTTAAATCAGAAAATGAATTAAGACTCTGCAGTTTATCAATGGGGTGAGAATAAGGAAGAACAGAACTTTATTTGGCAGGGAATGCAAATTAACCAGAGAATCAGCCAATCAGAGCGCTCGTAGGCGGGGCTTATCTTGCTCCGGTAGGCGCTGTGCTCTGGCGGATTCAGTGCGGCTCCAGCGGCGGCGGATCGGGATATCCTGTGTCTGTACGGACCGCTGTTTCCTCCAGAAAATCCTCCTCAGCCTGCACTTTTGTGGAATTTAATGCGTGGATCTGTACATTTTCAGAGTGAGGGTTTGATTATGACTCATAAACGCGTGTAGTTTGGCGTTAAAGCGTCTCCACGATGTGATTCTTCTCATCATGCCTAGCGGGCGCTCTGAGCGCTGTGTGGATTAATGCACGGATTTTAAACCCGCCCTTATCACCGTGTTACGGACAGGCTGAGTCCAATAGTTGAGTGTCCTCATGGAGCGACTGGTGTCCATCTGGCTGCAGTTGGAGATCTGGGCCGTGGCCGTGCTTCTGACCCGAGGTGAGAGGAGACCAGGGTTCGAATGCATTTTGTGATGATCTTTCCCTCATCCTTTATCACTTTAGCACCGGTTATTAGTACCACTGTGGGTCGTTTTATCCTAAGGCTGTTTTATTCATTCATTCATTGACTTATCCTGATGCCTAGCCGGCAACACAGGGCGCAAGGCAGCTATAACCCCATACAGGGCACCAATCCATTATAGGGCACTTTGGAAACACCAATTAACCTAACACTCATGACTTTGGACACACAAAGACATGGGGAGAACATGCAAACTCCCCACTGGTTGAGCCTGGGGTCGGGATCAACTCGGGATCTCAGAGCTGTGAGGTGGCAGTGCCAGCCACCGTGCCACCCAGGCTGTTTGTGGAGGTGGTGAAAATACAACCACCGAGCAGATGTTAGAGCAGATGCATAATCAGCCTAAATATGTTGGTTTATCGATGGATCGGGATCCTGTTTGCAGACCCCAGACTTTCTCCTAAACACTTTTGAGTTTAAATTCGGGTGAGTTCTCATAATAAAGATAGTTATCTAATCATGTGCTCATGTGTCTCGCAAGAAAAGCAGCATTTTTTAGAAAACGTGCATCGTCTGTGGCATCATGGATAAGCAAATGTTGAGCGAAGGATACAGTAAAATAATTTGCAGTTGAACCACATGACCCTTTCGGACCTTTACCACCCGTCCCAGATCCCACACTGCTCATATATACATTTACTCATATACACCTTACACTTTTTACCTTTAAGTTGTTTAGCAGGTTCTCTTACCCAGAGCGACCAGTACATTCTTACAATCCCAGCAACTGCAGTTTCAACAGTGGCAGCTTGGCACAGGTGGGATTTGAACTGTAGACCTTCTGGTCCACAGTCCATTACCTTAACCGCTAATGTATCAGCGTCACAGGTATGATCAATGATTTGCTGCGTCTGAGGAGGTGAAGGTCGGCTGAGGATCATCACCCAGGGATAACACACCAGGTGCAAAAGTTTCAGCCCCTCTCCCAGTGACCCAGTAAGGTTCCTTGTATGAATTTGATGGACTTTAGACAGGTTCCTGAGTTCACATACTGGAGCAGGATTATAATTGTTGTGATTCATCCAGCACAAAGGTGTTGGTGGGACTTGAACCTTCAACCCTTTCCTCAATGAGCCACCACTCTTCACTGTCAGTTAGAAGAATAATGAGAGAGCATCATAATGTACAATTTCCTACTATCGCCCTAACTGAGCAAGCCTAGGGTAACAGTGGCAAGGAAAACCTCCCTAAATGTTATAATGAAGAACTTTGATAGGACCAAACCTCTTTAGAGCCTGGATGTTTTATGTAAGAGTTAAAGTCACTGATCATGACTGGGAGCGTTTTATCTGGTCTTATCGGGGCTGTTTTTTTCCAGGACTGTGGTAGCCTAGCGGTTTAGGGGTTGAACCAGAAAGTTCAGGGTTCAAATCCAACCTCTGCCAGGCTGCCACTGTTGGTTCCTTGAGCAAAACCCTTAACCTATAATTTAATCAATTGTAAGTTCCTCTGGATAAGAACGTCATGTTTGAGAACTGCAGGTTTAGAGCATTTAGGTGTAGCAGGAAATAAATATTCTTTGTCTTAGTTCCAGCGCTGCCAAACTGCCACAATTGGGCCTCTGAGCAAGATCTTTAATCCTAATTCACTGGATAAAATTCAGTCATAAGAAATTCTGCTAAATGCTTTAGACATAAAACGTTGAACAGAAGCTGGAGTTTTGGATGTGGCATTTTTTGTTGGCTTTCCAAGGTTTTATGAAACACCCCATAATAGTGCATCTGTAACCCTAATCATATTCGTTTAATTTGGTGCTGATGGGAAACTTATGGATGGTCTGTTACTGGAGATTAACACACTTCTGCATTTGAGGATTTAAAAATCCAATAATGGTTCATGAACTATACTTCCAAACTGGGACGTATAACGTTGGGGGTAAGACTCACTAGGGACCTGATCGTTATAATTATACAAGTTAAATAAAGCAATTATAATGAGTTTATAAAATGTATTGGCTTGGAAAACAAGTCAGTGGCTTAAATCAAACATCCTGGGTTCTTAATGTCGTTTATTCTTCTTAGTTTATTCTTCCCAAAGACGTCGTTTTCTGGTGTTAGAAATCACACCTGCTTTATTTTAGTGTGTGAGTTCAGGAGTTTTTGTGCCCTATGATGGATTATATCGAGGGTCTAAAGTTATTTAAACTCGTCTCTCAACCAGCTGAAGTGGCGTCGTGCCTTTATTGATGGAATTGGTGGCGGTGTTTGTTTTGCCATCTGATGCTTTTCCTCTCATACTGCACTGTTTTTTGCTGAGTGTGTTTAGTGGCTGGTTTAATCCAGTTGTAGATGGTTGACTCCTGAAGTTTGTTAATCTTTATATTCTGCATGGCCGTTATTTTGCAGATGGTGAAATAAATTAGTGGAACTGTCTTTAACACCAGCTGATTTTTGACAGTTAGCAGATCGCTGTCTTTTCAAAGTCAAACCACCTCCAGCACCATACACTGATGCTGGTGATGCTGGTGGTATTTGTATTTTGTCTCCTGATGCAATTTGTCCACTCATTTTTAACTTCAGTAGAACTCTAACCGGCTGGTTCTCTTGGAGCTGGATACCCAGACATAACCACGGTCCGAAATCTGCTCATGAGATGTCTTATAAGAATCCAATACTGGGTTCAGAATCACCTAGAGGACGATGGCTTCGCTGTAGGGACTTGGTTCTTCATAAGGCTCCATGCATCTCATGGAGTTTGCCTCGCCATCGTCACCTCTTACGATGGTTTGAACCTGCTGTCTCTTTTTCCCTTCACAGGAGAAATCCGGTGTTACTGCGACGCCCCTCACTGCGTCTCCACCGGCTACATGTGCAAATCCGAGCTGAACGCCTGCTTCACCCGCATCCTGGAGCCTCAGAGCTCCAGATCTCTGCTTTCACACGGCTGCTACGACCCTCTGCTGAACGTGGGGGGTACGTGCCTACCTGAGCAGCCTGACCACGATGCCCTGCCTGGACGTGTCGCGCTGGAGTGCTGTCACGAGGACATGTGCAATTACAGAGGCGTGCAGGATCTCACCTATGGGCGCGGAGAAAGCCTGGGTAAGAGCATGCTTTAAACCTCCTAATGGGTGGAATGTATTGTTTAGCCCTAAAATAGGTGCCACTCACTCACTCACACTGGGAAACTTTTGAGATGCCAACTGACCCGAGGTACGACTTTGAAATGTAGAGGAAACTCAGGCAAACGTGGGAAGAACATGTAAACTCTGCAAAGATAAATGGACCAGGGATTTATGGAGCTGCTAACCTTCTGTGCCACCCGTATTACAATTAAAAAAATGAGAATGAGGTTCACTACTCTAAGAACCCTTTTGGCCCTGTGATGAATGGGCCATGCTAATCTATTTGAACCCTGACTAGCGGAGTTAAAATGTAATGAGCTTAGCAGTTCTTGTGGTCGTTAGAAAGTGAGTTTGCCTAACCCTCGGTTCTCTCCGATCCTCCCCCAGATCGCCGGAGTCGCCCTCAGGGTGAAGGTGGGCGCCAGCTAGTGGCTCGAGTGCAGGAAATCCCATCCGCCAAGGAAGTGTGGTTCCGGGCCGCGGTCATCGCTGTACCCATAGCCGGCGGCCTGGTGCTCATCCTGCTCATCACCTTGGCGTTGCGGATGTTGCGGAGCGAGAATCGGCGCCTGAGGCAGCAGAAGCGCGAGATGATCTCCCGTCTGCATTACAGCTTCCACAGGCAGCATCTGGCCAAGGGCCGCGGCGCCAAGCTCGACCTCGAGTGCATGGTGCCCCTCGGCGGGCACGAGAACTGCTGTCGGACCTGTGACAAGATCAGAGAGTCTGATCTGAGCGGGCCCAGACTCCTATCGCTGGTGCACTGGGGGCGACACGGGCCGAGAGGCAAACTGGAGCTCGTTTGATGGAACGAAGCGAATTAGGAAAACGAACTCGCTGCTGCAGAAGCACTTTAACTTTGAACAAGGAACGGATTAAAAGACACGAGGACGTTTCTGCTGGACCTCTAATAACCGAAGGATTAAAAAACGAGACGTTGCACTTCCATAAAGAGACGTCCTGGACCGTTCCTGCATCATCAGTGTGATTGGATCAGTGTAAAGATTTGTTTGTGTAAATATGATGTATTTTGACACACATTCTGTTTGCTGCGTCTTTCTTTGGTACCAAAACCACCGCTGCTGATTAAAAAAATGTATTTCTCTTTATGAGGTTTATGTACAATCTAAAAAAATCTAGGTTTGGAAACCTTATGTAAAAAAGTTTTGAGGCTTAAGCCTGTTACGCTATGTGGATTTGAGATTTAGGACTCGGGAACAATCTTTATTTTATTTTTATATTCATTTTTACGTATTTCATTCCTTTCCGTTAAGTTCCCTCTCAAAAAGTAGTTGCCAGTTTTGCTTAGTATGAGCTGTTTTGGGCTTATTTTTCTCTAAAGCCTCTTGCAAACACTTAAGAAAGCCCAAATGATATGTTCCTCTCTGGACTTGCTCCCTCATCTCTAAACTTTACCTGCCTAACAAAGCAGGTGTGACTTTTGCTCTGCATTTGTCTCAGGGTTGCCAGATTTGCGCCCTTAAACCCACCCAAATTGAATTTTTTCTTTATATTAATTGAGATGGCTATCACTGTTATAATGATTAAGTTCATTAAAGGCAATGTCTTTATGTTTATTTTGTTTTTTGATGGCCAATCACTTTTTTCCAACATCTTTAAACAGAGAAATGCAAAATGGATTCACACAGGTTTTAAGGTGTTTTAAGGTGGTAGTAACTTCAAGCTCCTGCAGGTGGCGTGGCACATGGATGATGGGGCTATAATTAGCTATGTGTGATGGGATTCATATATTGAGCAGAGGTGGTACAGTGCCGTGAACGTTGCGTTAAATATGTGGAAAATGGGTCAAAAGCTTCTTACCTGGGCTGTGGAGAAAAAGAACTGGACTGTTACTAATACTCAGTGTCCATAATCCTCTTTTCATTTGGAAATCAAGGTCCCAGATTCTGGAGGAATAGTGGAGAGGCCCAGAATCCACAGTGCTTCAAGTCCAGTATGAAGTTTCCACAGTCAGTGATGATTTGGGGAGCCATGTCATCTGCTGGTGTTGGTCCATGCTTCCTTCTGCTCACAAGCTTTATGGAGATGCTGATTTCCTTTTTCAGAAGGACTTGGTACCTGCCCACAAAGGTACCAAAAGCTGGTTCAGTGACCATGGTGTTATTGGGCTTGATTGGCCAGCAAACTGGTCTGATCTGAATCCCACAGAGAATCTGAAGAAGAGAGACCAGAACCAACAATGCAGGTGACCCGAAGGCTGCTATCAGAGTGACCTGAGGTTTGATTTGGGGTTGTTAGTAAAGAGGTTTGTGTCTCCCTAAAGGTTATTTAGCTACCCAATGATATTAAAAGCACTGCATTCAGAAAACAGGCCAGTAATGGACAGTCATGAGCCATTTTGCAGCTCTTTCAGTTAGATGTTCTTTTGCTGGATCCTGCTTGGGTTTCACAACTACCTTTGTTTTTTCTTTTCTCAGTCTAAATTTGTTCCTTTACAGTTTGAGTTCAGTCTTCAGTGAGAGCCTCATTACAGTGAAAAAAGCACCAGAGTTTGCTTCTGACGGTAATAAAAAGGGACCTCCTTCTGGAGCGCTCCATATATTTTAAGCTGTAATGGTATTTATGGGTTTAATGTGCGCTTAGCCAAAGGCATCATTACGTCCCGATAGAGTAGCTGTAGAGGAACTCCACCCTTTGTTCTTTGCCATTGCTTTGTGGAAACATTGCTTGACTAGAATAAATTCCTCTTTAAAATGATTTACTTGCGGCGTCGTTATACATAATTTCATATTTGAGACCATAAACTGGCTTTTGTAAAAAGAAAAACGTTTGTGTGAACCCTTTGGCATTACCGGGCTTTTACAAAGGTCTTACAGCTTTTACAACCCAAAATCAGACAGAGTCGGGACGCTATGGAAAATGCAAATAAAACATAAACGCAGGGTTCCTTACATGTCCTTTGACCTTTCTTTCTTTGCAGACAATATGAACCCAAGATTTTACATTTATGCCGTTTATCAGATGTTTTTATCCAGAGCCACTTACATTGATTCAATCCTACATTTAAGCAAGTGTAGGTTAATGGTTTTGCTCCAAAAAAAACAGTGGCAGCTTGGTAGAGATGGGATTGGAACCCTGGACCTTCTGGACTATAGTCCACCACCTTAACCGCTAGGCTACCACAGTCCAATGTTTATAACTCATTTGTTAATAAACATCCATCAGTTCATTTCAGCCATAAAAGACGATCCAAAAAGTTGTTTGTAACGTCGTCATTCCTTCTCACAAAACTTAAAAAGATATTTTAGTACCAAATAATGAAGTTTTTCAGGTGATATTTTGTCTTGTTCTTCCTGCAAAAAACATCATAAGGTGTGCAACGTTACAGGATTGTTGTTTTGTAATCGCTGTACTCTAATGCAGCTGGTGGTTTTGCATTGTCTTTCTGAAAAATGTGTGGACGTCCTTGGTAAAGTCTCGAAGGCAGCTTACTCTTTACATACTGAAATTCCTCCAGATTCCGAATCATTTGGTGATAAACTCTAGATCCTCTGCCCCTCCTGCTCCTCAAAGTCTCAGCTTTTAATGGTACCAAATCATTTTTATAATCAGCTGTTTGAAATCACATTATTATTCATTTTTGTATTTCATTACAAGCCCTAAATTTCTACTTCCCAACTTTTTTTTGGATGTGATCCAAGCCAGTAGTGCAGGAATGGACGCTTTTTAAGTAAACGTAAGGCACAAACTGTCATTTATTTTTTCTCTCTTTTTCTAATTTGCACTTTTCCCACTTTTTGCACTAATTTGCACTGTCCCAACTTTTTAGGGATTGTAGACCTATTTGTTTGTGTGACTGGGATTAGGCGTATTTTTCCCCTCCTAACCTATCCTCGTGTATTACGCCATATTTCTGGCTTGGCCGTCATCGTAGCTGCTGCAGAACTGTATCATGTCATCATGAACATAGTTTTATTTTCATTGGCTTTGAGTTTTAAGCCATTTTAACGGTCAGAGTGCCTCGACACTGTCCAATATTATTTCATAAAACAGAGTGCAGGGATTCTGATTCTTTTCCAAGCCGGGACAGCGAACACTTCAAGAAATTCAAACTTTTCTCCATACTTTATAAAGTGGTTGAAAATAATTCTCATTATTTACTATCTATATCTGTATAACACACACACACACACACACACACACACACACACACACATCTCTTCGTTAGTATGAGTATTCAGCTTTGAATCAGGAAAGTCTAGGCCTCCGACACGGCACGGTGAAACGACCTGCTTGCTCCAACATGCCAGATAATATTAAAGTGTTCTAAATTAGAGACTTAAAAGCTGGAACGGGTCCATTCCACTAAAAACAGAGAGGAAAAAAAGCGTTCACAGGAAAGAAAACACCTCCTTAAACCCGCTGATGCCTCTTTAAGTCAATTAGGAAAATTATGACAGGCTGTCTCCGACATCAGCTTTAACACTTCACACACCCTCGCTCAGGAAAAAACTCCCCCTTTGCCATTATCTCCTTTTCAGCAGGTCACCTGAGAGGCGGCAGCTTTGAGGGGGCAGATTTGGGGGCTCTGCTCAAATCCCCTCCTGTTCCAGGTTTGATCAACAGAGCGATTGTGCACTTTGAATTCGGACGGCAGGAATGTGGTTTAATGCAGGAACACACGGGGTGCAGACTGTCAGAGTCCAAAGCTCAAAAGGCTCTGAAGTGAGCTGCTACCACTGAGGAGTTAAGCACTTGGTCTTTTAACTAAAGTCTAAAGGACTGGAATAAGGTCCGAGGGCGGTGGGTTACCTGTAAAATGGAGCCGAGTTAAGATACCGAGTTGGTTTTCTTTACTTTTTATTTTGCCATCATCTGTAAAAAAAGTGAGTGTTGTGAGTGTTCAATCTGAAATGGAAAAGAAAGAACGTAGATCCCATTCAGAAGGTCAGACTGATCTGCACAGACACTTACTGAGGTCCCATAAGGTGAACTGGTTCTACCAAGGACTAAAAACCATACAAGAAACCTTTTCCTTTCTACACCTTATATACTTCCAGAAGATCAGCCATAACTACAGGACTTTATTAATCTGGGCTTTATGACAGAGTGGCTTCACCAGACCAGAGAATCTTGTTTCAGGCAGTCTGAGAATCTTTTCCTGAGGAGCTCAGCCAGAATGACCATTAGGTTCTAGTTCACCTTTCTTAACAATGTCCTTCTATTATCTCTAAGATGAATCCTGGTTGTTCCAAACTTCTTCTGTTTAAGAATTATGGAGGTTGCTGTGCTCTTGAGAACTTTCAGTGCAGCAGAATTTTTGTAGCCTTCTCCAGATCTGTCTCCACACAACCCTGTCTCTGGGGTCTACAGGCAATTCTTTCCTCCTCATTGGCACAGTTATCTGTTAGACCTTATACATGCATCTTTCCAAATCACGTCCAGTCAGCTGAATTTAGCACGGGTGGACTCAGATTGAGGTCCAGAGACATCTCAAAGATGATCAGAAGAAATAGGAGGTAAATTTCAAGTGTTATAGAAAAGGGCCTAAACATTTACCTCTATGTGAAATCTTCTTCATGTCTCTTTTTGTTATTTTTGTATGCAGTATTAAAAAATATGGATAACGCTTCTACCCTTCTACAGTCTGAAGAACCTTGACCAGGAATGGATATTTTGTAAGGGTAGCTGCTGAGAAACCAGATTTTCAGAAGGGGAACAGGGTGAAAAGGACTCACAAAGATGGGCTGAAGATCTGTGGAATTGGGTATTATGGCATGTTGAGTCCAGTTTTGGGTCCAGTCACTAATAGTGTGTAATACAGGGTCATTATAATATTGCTAAAGCAAGTTCTAATGCATTTACACAGTTCTACAGTTCAAGATTAAATGACAGAATGTGGATAAAAACCCTGCTTTTTCATATGATTTTGACCCTCTTCGTCCTGCATAGCCTTATATATTATCAGACGCCATCAGCGGTGAGCTGCTGTGGATAAAAGCATCTCTTATGTTTGTCTTTCATTGTTTAGCCCAACTTTGAGTGTGTGTTCTGTTCTGATTTCTCTCTGTGTAACACACTGTTGTGTGTTTATGTTTGTACCAGTGTTAGTGTGGTTCCCTTCCCTAGCTGTGGTTTGCTCCCTCGTAACCAGATCCTCGGTGTTTATTGCATCGATCATGCTTGTTGTTCATCTTTTTTCACTCGTCATGAATGTGTTTGTCTCCTTACACACAGTCAGATGGGACGGACGTGGACATTGTGATTGATAAACACGCACAAGCTATTCAAAGACGCACGACAAAAGGAAACCAGTCACACATCACATAGTCTACTGTGATGTAAATATAAAGGGTGTGTTCATAAAGAAAATACTGCTGAAAACATGAATGATTGATGAGCGACTGAAACATCCGATACGTTTGTTTGACGGAAGCCAAAAATGCATCAATAAACAAAGTGACAAAGAACATGAAAGATCAGCCAAACGAAACAGAGACTCAACGGGTGAATGAGAACCAGTTTATTCATATTTATCATCAATTCAGTCCTGAAACGGTCAGGGACTGAGAAAATTCTACCTTAGGGAATAATGTAAACTGGATTAAATGCATTAATGGATTTGTATTGTGCACTTAAAACTATATAAACTTATATACGCAGACAAAATAATCTGCCGAAGATCAGTACGCCAGTGCCAATATCGCCATTATTGTATATTATAAAATACACCACAGGGCCGTTATCGCCTTTTATTGCTAGATTGTAAGAAAAATAATTTTCTTATCAGCATCGAGTAAATAAAGTGGGCGTGGTTTATAAGGCAGGCTGTTATTTAGACACACTATGGTACCAACAGAAGAAAATGTTC
>JAVSBU010340319.1:0-10660 GCA_033118015.1 Loricariichthys derbyi | reverse complement strand
ATACAATTCGGAAGTTTCGGTAAGCCAAATCTCGGTTAACTCGGCCGCAACCGTGTATGTGTGAACGTAGCTTTAGCACACTCTCAAGAGCATTGAGGAGATCCTAGGACATGAGGAGAGCAGGATAGGGCCGTAGAATCGAATCAAGCCAGCAACATGACCCGTTTCTGCTCTTTTGTGAGAGGAGGAACAAGGTGCTACAAAGTGAACTCCAGACAGCTTCTGTTGTGCACGTTTTTGAACAAACTGTCAGAAACAGACCCCATAAGGTTGGCATGAGACTCCGATGTCCTCTAGTGGAACCTGTACTCACAGCTCAACACCATGCAGCTTGATGGGCATTCACCAGAGAACACCAGAATTAGCAGGTCTACTAGTAGCACCGTTCTCTTCACAGATGAGAGCAGGTTCACACTGAACACATGATGGACGTGAAAGTGTCTGGACATGCTGTAGTGAACTTTATGCTGCCTACAACATCATCCAGTGTGACAAATTTAGTGGAGTGATCTCTGAAGTAGCACAATACACACTAACAGACCACCACCTTATCAGTGTCACTACAATGCTGAGGAGTATCCACCACCCTAATAGTACCTGATCTATGGTGGTCCCTTGGGGTTCATGACCACTGAAGAACAGGGTGAAAGGAGTCTAACAAATTATGTAGAGCAACAGATGGACTGCAGTCTCTAATTGTAGAACAGCAAAGTGCAGCTATATGGAAGGTGGAGCTGATAAAATGGACAAGGAGTGTAGAAACAAGGAGTTGGTTCTAATGTTTTACCTGAATGGTGTATAATTTTTTGAGATGCGCCATTGAGTATATACTGTATATACTATTTTTTCAAATGTATTCTGTATATAGGTTCCCTGGCTGAAAAAAGGTCATACATACTCTAATATGCTGTTGGAGCGCCTTTATCTTTGATTACGGCATGCATTCGGTGTGGTATTGTTTCCACAACCTTCTGCAATGGCACAACATTTATTTCTGTCCAGAGATGCATTCATTTTTCTACAAGATCTTGTATTGATGATGGGAGGTTTGGACCCACTGCCTTCTCCAGCACATTCAAAATATTCTCAATGAGGTTCAGGTCTGGACTCTGTGATGGCAAATCCATGTGTGAAAATGATGTCTCATGCTCCCTGATCACTCTCTCACAATTTGAGCCTGATGTATCCTGGCATTGGATCATCTTGGAATATGGCCGTACCATCAGGGAAGAAAATTGATCCATTGATGGAATAACCTGGTGGTTCAGTATATTCAGGTATCAGCTGATCTCATTCTTTGGGCTCATAATGTTGCTGAACCGGGATCTGACCTAGAACTGCAGCAATAACCCCAGATCATAGCTCCGCCCTCACAGGCTTGTACTGTAGGCGCGGGGCATGAGGCCTGATGCGTCCATCACTCTGGAACAGGGTAAATATGGACTCCCCAGACCATATGACCTTCTTCTATTGCTCCAGAGTCCAATATTTATTCTACCTAGCAAATTGAAGCCGTTTTTGCTGGCTAGCCTACTATACAGCTTATATTAGTATACTGTACTACTATACTATATTAGTATAGCTTTACTGTCTTCTGAAAATAACAGCACAGCCATTAATGTCTATAAATAACTGGCAACAAAAGTGACTACACCACACAGTGAACATGTCCAAATTGTGCCCAAAGTGTCCATATTTTATGTGACCACCATTATTATCTAGCACTGCCTTAACCTTCTTGGGCATGAAATTCACCAAAGCTGCACAGTTTGCTACTGGAATCCTCTTCCACTCCTCCATGATGACATCACAGAGCTAGTGGATGTTAGACACCTTGTACTCTATCACCTTCTGTTTAAGGATGCTCCATAGGTGCTCAGCTGGGTTTTGGTTTGGAGACATACTTGTGCAGTCCATCACCTTTACCTTCAAGTTCCTCAGCAATGCAAATGCCACCTTGGAGGTGTCTTTGGAGTCCTTATCATGTTGAAAAAATTCCATGCAGCCCAGTTTCTGAAGCCAGGCGATGAGGCACTGCTTCAGAATGTCACAGTATATGTTATACTGCAGCGATACAGTGAAACAGACCACAAGACATGGTTCCAGTATTCCATGCTCTTGGACTGCTTGTCTTCAGTAAACTGTTTACAGGCTTTCTGCAGTACCAGATTCAGAGGAGGCTTCCCTCTGGGATGACGGCCATGCAGACTGAGTTGATGCAGTGTGTGGCATGTGGTCTGAGTACAAAATATGGGGCACAATTTGGACATCTTCACTGTGTGGTGTACTCACTTTTGTTGCCAGGCATTAATGGCTGTGTGTTGAGTTATTTTCAGAAGTGTCAGGACGAGAGGTTTAAGTCGTTCTGGCATCCGGTGTCTGCGCCGCTGGAGGAGGAAATAGCGCCCTCTAGCGACGCGGCGTCACAGCGCATGCTGATCACTATAATTAGAATCAGCTGGATCATGCTCTATATAAGCAGTCCAGCCTGACTCTGATATGAGCGGCAATGGATGTTTGACTGTTGTCATCACGTCACGTATAAGCAGCGTGCCGCTCGTATCAGAGAGCTTTGGAGCAGGTGCGCTGTGGTGGAGTTTGGGATGCTTTCTACTTTGGCTTTGTTCGGCTCTGGAGGCAGAGGTGAGGTTGCTTGCCTGTGTGTTTGGCACCTAGCAGAGAGGCTAGGTGCCAAACATTTTCAGAAATGTGAGGTGTACTTACTTTTGTGAGATACTGTACAAATGTCCTTTTAATCAAAATTTCAAGGTGCTTATCTTCCTAACTGGCCGCACACCTGGAAAGCTGTACATTTAGAAAGTTAATACTTTTAAAAAACTAATAAAAGCTCACATCTCATCCTTCCTCCATAAGTTTCCTAGTTTCACCCTTGTTGTTGTACATGAGGCAAGTGATTAAGTCTGCTAATACCAAAGGTAGCGAATGGATAAATTAAGTGGTTTACCTGTCAAAAGTTTTTGCACTGTAGTGTAATTTCCATTTCTAACATCTGCAGAAGTTTCTAACCCTAATATTTTACATGAATACCCTTGCATGGCTACCTGGCAAATGTATTGTGCTCTGCTTTACCCTGGTGTATAACGTTTATGTATTTTTCTTCTTACAGAGGGTGGAATACCTTTGAAACTGTTTGTAAAAATGTTTCATCACTAAGCTGCGATTTCACCAATGGTGTCACTTCTTTTGGAACGTTCCAGCTCCGTGTACGGACAGAACAAAATGGAAAAAACTCTGAATGGGTAGACACTGACAGCATCATTTTGGAGAAAATAAGTAAGTGGATAAGTTTTACTTAATTTTTGTTACATTCATGTTAAGGATTGTTTTCAATTAATTTTTGTACTAATATGACACAATGTTACTCTGATATCTGATAAGTAAAATTTTTAAATCTTTTTAAATCAGTTAATTACTTTCAAAGCAGTACTTTTCCATAGCAGTTTAAAGACTGATTAATTATAATACAAATTACTGAAAAACCTCTCTGTAGGGTAGAAAAGAACAGAGCATAGGCAGAACATAACTTGGCAAATACTCATATAGCTACACAGACGTGTCATATGCATGCAAATTATAAATAAGGTAAAACAGGGACGAAAATCTCGTGTGCCACTATATATATATCTGATATCACAAAATTTATGAAGTGTTTTTAAGATTACAGAATGAGGTAACGATTTTTCCATAAGAAATAATTGATAAAGGGTCCCATTATTTGAATATTTGTTGTTTGAGTATTCTCACCATGTGTGAAGTTAATGGACCGGTGCGAACTGGGATGCACTGGAGAACCGAGGGCACGTCCCCTAACCAGGCCAATCCGGGGAAGCCCCGGGTAGCCCCAGGCAGGAGGACACCGCTCGACGGTGGACTGGCACTGCTGGACAACGCTTTTTACGGGTGCAGCGCGCGCACTCAACCAGGCGACACCACTGGCCACGTCCCGCGCGGACGTGCGAGGGAACCCGTACCGTATGTTCCCGCCAGCTGTCCAACCGGAGTCTGGTGTCTCCTGGGCACTGGGGCACCTAGTATGTCCCTGCACTACCTAGGAGGACTGACATACCTCGGGGCTCCGGCCCGTACGCCACCTGCCCTCTACGAAGGACAGGTGGTACCTTCTTCCCTGTGCTTGTAACTCAGGGCCGGGATGTGCCTCGCCAACGGAACCGAAGAGGAGAATAACACATAGAAATTAGACACAACCACAGTGCATGGCCAGCTCTACCACAAAGGATCCAGAGTACGAGCGGCGTGCCGTCCCAACGTGACCGGCGTAAGCCAAACAATGCCGCTCGCACTCTGTCTCCTCTCCAGACTCTATATAGGGATCAGAACAGCTGAACTTAATTACTAACGCGCTGTGGCGCCGTGCCGCTAGAGGGCAATAATCCCTCCTCCAGCGGCGCGGGGACCATATGCCACGATGAAGAAAACCCTTGTCGTGACAGAACCTGCCAATCACATCCTCATCTCCACAGTTTCCTTCACCAATATGTCCATTCAGGTCTATTTTTGATTGATTTCATGACACCAGAATTAATTTTTTTTTTTTTTTTGCTCTTTTCTTATTCCTAATTTTTCCTTTGTTTCTCTTACTGTCTTTTTATGTTTTTTCTTTCTTTTTTTTACTGTTTTTCTCTCTTGCTTGCTTGATTTGATTTTCCTTTCACTTTTTGTTTTTCTTATTATCATGTTCCTAGGTTTTTTATTTTTGATTGATTTCTTGACACCAGAATTAATCATTTATTTTTGCTTTTTTCTTATTTCTAGTTTTTCCTTTGTTTCTCTTACTGTCTTATGTTTCTTTTTTTTCTTTTTTTTTACTCTCATTCTCTCTTGCTTGCTTGATTTAATTTTACTTTCACTTTTTGTTTTTCTTATTATTATATTCCTAGGTTTTTTATTGTTGATTGATTTCTTGACACCAGAATTAATTCTTTATTTTTGCTTTTTTTCCTTATTCCTAGTTTTTCCTTTTTTTTAGTGCTTATTCTTTTCTTCTTATTATTTTTTTCGTCCGTCATTTTTCTTTGTTCTTCTTTTATTTATAAATTCCTGATGTATTTCTCTCTTCACTCTTATCTTTTGTTTTTGCTTATTGTATCTGTCTGTCCCATTTTTTTGGTCACATGATCAGGTCCCCACACTGCACGTTTCCTGTAGGACGGAGTGTGAGAGCAGATTGATTCACACCAGCGTGAGATTTTATTCGGTAATGAACGGTGATGTGGCTCTCCAGCCGCGAGGCCCCCAGGGACACGGACGCCCGATCACACACACACACACACACACACACACACACACACACGCACTGTAGTGTAGAGAGTTATAGCAACGCTTCATTTCATTTCATGTCTTGTGGCATTTAAAAACAATCCACACACACACACACACACACACACACACACACACACACTCAGTACACTGATGTTTTATTTACGTGAGTCCTTGTGGGCAGATGCTCGTAAACATCCACCGATTTCCCCTCATGTAGCTACAGGATGTTTACAGCATAACCACAACACACACACACACACACACACCTTTATATCATTGTGGATATTTTTACTGATATAATATTGTAGCTTCAGTTGATTTAGTCCCCACAAGGTAAAAAATTCAGATCTTTCTGTCTCATAATAGGGATGTTAGGTCCTCACAATGATATAATCACACACACACACACACACACACACACACACACACACACACACACACACACACACACAACCTGTCCTTGTCTAAACACTCTATTCTTTGTTCTCTTTCTTCTTTCCTGATTTATTCCACTTGTTTCTTTTCTTTGCTGTTTTTCTTTTCCTGTTTGATTGTTGTTTTGTTTGTTTCTTTTTTTCTATGTCTGTGTGACTGTTTTCATCTGGTTTTTTTTATTTTTATTTTTCCTTTCTCTAAATTTTCTTTCAATCTTTTTTAATTTCTTGTACAAGATACGTTTATGGTCTTTCATTTGCTCTTTTTTTCCTTCTTTCTTTTTCTTTGCTCTAGTAGTCTTTTTTTGGCTTGATCTTTTTTCTCTACCCTTTAATTTTTTCTGTTTTCATTTTAGATTTCCAGTGGTCTCAAATTGATGTAAATTTCACTTTGGTCTTTCTGTCGTTTTTCTTAATTTCTTTAACTTCTGTTTTATTTATTTGTTTTATCTCTACTTTTATTCTCTTCTCTTTCTAATTGTTGTGTTTTCTTGTGGATTTCTTTTCGGTTTTTTCTGGTTTCTTCACTCTTGCCTGTACTTTTGTTTTGTTTGGTTTTTGATTCTCATTTAGTTTTTCCTTTTACTTTTCTGATTTTTCAGGGTTTTTTTTTTAAATCCTTGCTCTATTATTTTTCTCTTTATCCTAACTATCTTTATACTTCATTTTTCTGTCACTTTCCTTATTTATGAAGCTTTGTCTTTTTCTGTTTTTCATGGTTGTCAGTTTAGTTTGTTTTTCTTTCTTTCTGTTTTTGTTCCATTATTTCTTTAATTGATATTCTCTCTCTCTCTCTCTCTCTGTTTTTTCTTGGTTTATTGTTTTATTTTTAATCATTTACCAGCCTGTGAATATTTCTGCTCATTTCTCCAGGGCATGTTTTGTTTTTTTCTCATCACACACACACACACACACAATAATTAATTTCTCTGTGTGCTCAGTATAATGAAAGTTTTTGGTGAGGGGAGAAAAATTCAGCTTTGTGCTGATCTGCATTTATAAGCACTTGTTCTTGTTTTATTTTGTATTTGAGTCATTACTTTCTTTCCTACCTTTATCCTTCTTTTCTTTCTTTTGTCCCTATTGCATACCTCTTCCTTCATCCTTATTTTTTGTTTTAGTTTTTATTTCGTTCTTTTTATCCTTCCTTTATGAACACTCTCACCTGCCTTTACGTTCTTTTTGTTCATTTATATTTTTTATCTGTTTGTTCTTTTTTATTATTTCTTGTTCGTGTTTTGTTGCTTTTTTCTGTCCATCTTGTTTTTCTGTCTGTATATTTGCCCTCTGTTTTTCTTTATTTCTTCTTCCTTTTTTATTCTTTCTTTCTTTATTTTTCTTACTTTGTTTCTTTGTTTGTTTGTTTGTTTCTTTCTTTCTGTCTTTTTTCTTCCTTTTTGTTTTCTTTCTTTTTGTTTTCTTTGCTTTGGCTCATTTCAAATAAGTTTGTTGTCTTGAGTTTTTTTTTCACTCTTACAAACTGGTTTTTGTTTGCTTAAGATACATTCCTATTCTTTTTCATTTGCTCTTCTTTCTTTCTTTGCTTGGTTGTTTTCTTGCAGACTTTGACCCTATTCTTCTTTTTTCTATTTTCTTTTTTTGATATCCAGTTGTCTTGTGTTGATGTTTATTTCACTGTAATCTTTCCATCATTTTTATTTATTTCTTGAACATTTTCTTTCATTTTCTTGTTGTTCTCTTTTAATGTGTAGTTTCTTTATTCTTGCATTTTTTGTATTTTCTTAACTCATTCTTAACAGCTTAATTTCCTCTGTTCTCTTTGTCTTCTTTTGTTAGTTTGTCCTTATACATGTTCTTCCTTTTGTTCCACAGTTTCTTTCACTCTTCTTAGTCTTTTGTCTTGCTTTTTTATGATGTTTTTTGCTCAGTTTTCTTAGCTAATGTGTTTTTTTCTTGCCTTTTTTCTTATTTTCATTTACTTTTACCTTTCTGTCTTTAATTCTTCTTTTCTCATGCTGTCCAATGTCTCAGATTACTGTCTGTTTTTGTTTTTCTCTTACTCTTACACACACACACACACACACACACACACACACACACACACACACACACACACACACACAGTGGGGGAGATGTCTGTAAATGAAAGACATGTATGCATACACACACCTGTGCAAATCCAGTTGACTCTCCAAACCTCTTGTGGAGATTGTGTGTGTGTGTGTGTGTGTGTGTGTGTGTGTGTGTGTGTGTGTGTGTGTGTGTGTGAGGGGACAGGATTCCCACGAGGCGTCCCTGTAGTCTCTGGATTATCAGCGTCTTACGTGGAGGGAAAAAATGATTTAAATGGAAATGACTCAAACCTGAACATTTTATCAGCTTTAAAACATGAGAGAGTACTGACTGTGGACGTGTCCCAAACCACACACTTCTCACTACATTGGCCACATTAACCCCATCTGGTCACTGTGGATGTGTCCCAAACCCACTCTGTAGTCACTACATGTGTTATGTATATACAGTACGTATGTATGTATGCATTATGTACATTATGGGTATTTAGAAGGCTAAAGCATTTACTGCACACTAGTGCACTACGTGATAAATAGCATTTGGATTGGGACAGGGCCAGCCTAATCAGTCTAATTCAATAGGATTCAAAGAGGATTTTGATGTAAGATTGTAAGTTGGATTGATACTTGTTTAATAACACAACTTATTACCCATAATCTCTGTGTGTGTGTGCGTGTGTGTCTGTGTGTCTGTGTGTCTGTGTGTGTGTGTGTGTGTGTGTGTGTGTGTGTGTGTGTGTACACCCTCATTGCTTATCAGGGCTTATGCAGACGGGCCTTATTTGAATTTAAAAATGGACAATTGGTGCTCTGTACCTGAATGTAGCCTCCACTTGCTGTGTACATACATACGTGTGTGTGTGTGTGTGTGTGTGTGTGTGTGTGTGTGTGTGTGTGGGTGTGAGAGAGAGAGAGAGAGAGATTAACCTTTCCTTAGCCTCATAACACCCTGATTGTGATGGTGGATTTAAATTCAACACACACACACACACATACACACACACACACACCTTACACACACACAATAAAACTCAATATCTAAGCCCTTCTATGAATAAAACATCGACTCATATACACACTGCTGTGTGTGTGTGTGTGTGTGTGTGTGTGTGTGTGTGTGTGTGTGTGTCTCCGTTCGTACTGAGGCTGTATTCCAAATCACACCTTCGTCCCTACATTGTACCCTATAATAGAACTCGTCCTAGGCCTTACGTTCTGCCTTTTCCCCTTTTAGTTTCTTTTTCTTTTTTAAGTTTTTTAGATTTTATTTAATTCTTCATGTCCATCCTTCATTTTTACTTTTTTTCCCTCTTTGCTTTCTAAATTGTTGGAACCAAACCTTAATTGTCTGCACCTTTGTCTTCGTTGTCTGTCTTTTTTTAAATATGTTATTTTACTTTTTCTTTCTTGCTTGCCTTCATGCTTTAGTTCTCTTTTTCTTCTTTGTTTCCATTTTCTCCTACTTTCTTTCTTTCCCCTTTTTCCTTCTTTCTTTCTTGTTTGTCTCCATGCTTTCTTTCTCTCTTCTTTCTTGGTTCCATTTTCTTGTAATTCCTTTCTTCCGTCCTTTTTCTTCTTACTTTATTGCTTGCCTTCATACTTACTTTCCTTTTTCCTTCCTTCCTTTTTTCCTTCCTTCCGTTCTTTGTTTTTTTCTTTTATTCTATTTCTTTTTCTTTTCAATTTTTTTCTTTTTTTTTGCTTGTCTCCACGCTTTCTTTCTTTCTTTCTTTCTTTCTTTCTTTCTTTCTTCCTTGCTCACTTACATCCTTCTACCTTTTGTTCTTTCTTTCTTACTTTGTCCTTTTATTCTTTTCTTCCTTCTTTCCTTATTTGTTCTCACTTCTTTCTTAGTTCTCTTTCTTTTAAATATTTTATCTAGTTAAATATTCTATCTAGTAACCTGCCTATTTTTTGTTCTTTTTTTTATTTTTATATTGCCCTAAATTTGAGATACTTGGCTGCTTCTTTTTTGATTTCTATTTTTTTTTTTACTTTGTCTTGAAATCTTGCTTGTATTTATTTACATTCCATTTTCTTATTTCTTCTTTTTCTCACTGATTTCCTTCCCTTTGTTTCATTGTTTCTATGTTTGTTTTGAAAAATCCCATGGATTTTGCATTGCATTTTGTCCAGCATTTCTTTAACTTGTTTTACTTCTACAATATTATTTACTAATTCTTAGCTTTACTTAATTCAGTATGAGTGTTCACATCGTTGTCCACCTCTTTTTTCTGTCTTGTCATTTGTTTCTTGTCTTTTTTACTCTATTTCTATGAATTTTTATTTCCTCTTTCTGTCATTTTCTCACTTTCTTCCTTTCTTGTCTTTTTACATTGTCAGTTTTGTCTTGGATTTTTGCAATCTTTTTGAATTTCTATTTTACTCTTTTGTTTTTATCCTCTCTCTTTTACCCAGCCATGCTCTATAACTCTATAACCTCCTTTTCCTCTCTGTCTTTGTAGTTTTTTGTTTTTTCTTTCTTTTTGGATTTATCTTTGTCTTTGTCTTTTCTTTTATTTCTGTTCCTTTCTTTTTATGATGTTTCTTTCCATTTATGTTGGGCTTTCATTTGAAAAAGACAGGAAAGTAAAAGACAGACAGATATATAAATAAAATCAGAAGGAAAGAAAAACAAAAAGCCCAACTTTCTCTCTTCCTTTTTGATGGTCTTCTTTCTTTCTTTTTTATTTCTTACTTTTTGGTAACAGATTATGACCGGTGTGGTATTTTGAAGTTGATTTATTAACCTGTTTTAGTGCTTACATTAGTGTTGCGCAGAAACAAGCAGCAGCATGTAGAGAGTCGAAATTACAGCTATAAACCACACACACACACACACACACACACACACACACACACACACACACACACACACACACACAGGAATCT
>JAVSBU010340290.1:0-10661 GCA_033118015.1 Loricariichthys derbyi | reverse complement strand
CGTATCACGTTAATCCCGTTTTTTTGTCCGCAAGTCGGCAGCAACGCACACTTTTCGGCACTGTGACAGCACCTTAAACACTGCACTAGCCAGTACTGGGAGGAAGAAGATCAACCCCAAAACAGCAATCAACCCCAAAGAAGCCAAAAGGTGGCTGGCACAACAACCAAAGACAGTTTAGTTGCAAGTAAAATACATATACATAAGCAGAAATAGTTTTGATACTATGTTAGTTTTTCTGATATATATATATATATATATATATGTATATTTCAGTTACATGAAGCCATACATTAGTTTAATGCTTAGTGAGGGATAGGCAGAAAAGTATTTAGGACACTTAGTAAAGGAATTACTTAGAAGAAGCTATGCACACACGCACGCACGCACGCACGCACGCACGCACACACACACACACACACACACACACATACATATTGTCATAACATCCATA
Organism: Loricariichthys derbyi; assembly: GCA_033118015.1. NCBI lineage: Eukaryota > Metazoa > Chordata > Actinopteri > Siluriformes > Loricariidae > Loricariichthys > Loricariichthys derbyi. The sequence continues at coordinate 10,207 of JAVSBU010340290.1, read as the reverse complement.
AGTTTGCACCAACACAGAACACAACTATACTAGAATAGGAATAGGTTTTATGGTTAAGGTTGTATTACAAGTAGTTAAAAGTTCCATTTATACGTACATAAGTGCTTGAAGGAGATTGTTTGCCAAAGAGTATGAAATAACTTTGGTCACAGCATGACATAGATAACCTGATAAAGTGCACAACTAGTTAGTATCCGAAGTAGGCCTAACTGTCATTTGCCCTGTGAGCTCCAGCATCGACTTAAAATAGAAGCAGAATAGGGTATATCTATAATAGCAAAGTATAAAACCTGAGTATAAAACTAGGTTAGTGCACGACCTAAGAATCATTAACCTTATAGTTAAAAAGATTATGAAATAGAAACTTCAAATCCTTACACTCTCCTGACGAGTAAACCCTCTGATTGCATATATTTTGCTGTAATTGATTTGTGTTCAGCATTTTGCAGTGTACCTTTCAGCTGAAAAAGACAGCTGGTGTTTACCTTCACAATGAAAGGCCAATGGTAGATGAACAGAGCTACCCCACCAGCAGTTATAAATCTTCAAAGTACAGTAATTCAATATGACAATGATGTTTTGAATTGTTCATCTGTATCACAATGATTCTGATACAGTCCTTAAGGTGCTGTCAAAGTGCCCAATAGTGTGCATTGCTATCGACTTGCAGCCAAAAAAATGGGATAATCGCAAATACGGCATTGTTGTACTTCAGACGTTCATACATGTGCACGTTTGCATAATCCGCAAGAGCGAATCATTTCCACACCTAAAATTTTGAGCTTGCTCACGATTGTTCTGCAGAAGACATTCTGTTCTGATGCCTCAATACTGTCGCAACACAGGTGTGATCTTCCATAGCCATCATATGGCCGACAGGCTGACGGCACACTGCAATAGGCCAACCCACTCGAAGCGGCATCTATGTAGGGATTGGTTGGCAACCACCTCGCGTGTGCGCCACGACCAAGCCGTGGCTTTTGCAAACGCCACGCCTGACTGGTGCGTACTATATAAAGCGTCCTGCCGCCGCCACTCCACAATCCGTCTTTCCCAACACGCTACGATTATGGCAGGAGGAAGCCAGAAGAGGAAGACGGCATGCCAGCCTGCTGCTGGTCCCACTCCCCGAGGCAGACGCAGCCAGACGGCTGCGGCCACTACTGAAAGATGCCAACGAAGCACAGAACGCAGGCCGGATGAGGCGACCACACCGTGACAATGCCACCAGGCTGATGCTTTTGCAGTGGCCGCGGCCCAAAGCACTCGCTCCCGACAAAGGCAATCGTGTGCTGAGGGAAGAGGAATAAGTGGTGGAAGACACGCCACCCGAATTCAGGGAGGAACGTGATCTGGCGCCTACTACCAGCAAGAGCCCTGGCAAGTCCAACAAGCCCCGTTCGAACTTCTCCATCTCAGAGGCCGATGAAGAGTCCACGTTTGAGTGGCTGCGCGAGAACGAGGCCCTCTGACACAAGGGCCATCGTCTATTCAAAGACACTCAATATAAAAAGGTATTTATACTAGTTGCATTTCTACTTGTCCTAGTTTGTTCTGTATTTCTTTTAGTTTTATCTGAGTCTGATCTTCTAATCGATCTTTTGATACTGTGAGCACTTTGAGATATTTCTAATGGAACGTGCTTTCTAAATCCGATGGATTACAAATATTCTTCTTATTTTTCCAAAGCGTCTTTGGGACTCCAAGGCGATAGAGCTGGATGTGCGGGCTGAGATACTGCAGGGGTGGTGGCGCAATATTCACACCTGGTATGTGAAGCTGCACAAACTGCAGTGGGGCCAGGCCGCCAAGAAGCTCACTGACCGAGAAACAGTGGTCATGGCCCAATGAGGGGGAACTGCATCATCGGTCATCCCAACCGATGAAGCCTATAAGTATCAATGTTTGCAATCTTATTTGTATGCATGATAGATAAAATGGTCTTTGTTTCCAGCTCAAAGTCAGTTGTCTCCCATCTGTTGTGTCTTTTTGCCCCTTACTTCAGCCGTGTTACATGAATGTTGTATGTGTCGTAGGCCATGTTTCTTTGGTGTTCCAAAATTCAACAGTCCAAGTTCCAGATTTACATTTGTCAAGCATTCATAATTACATATGTACATTAAGATCGAGAGACAGTCCTTGTGTAGTGAAAATATACTAAATAAGTTATTTGATTCTAAATATATTCTGTACTGCGTTGTTCATTTCAGTTGCCAGTTGTGCCCCAAGTGGAGCCAGAGCCAGACGCTGAGGAGGAGGACCTGGCTGAGTTTGAGCGAGGGGAGGCAAGACTTGCTGTCTTGGTCACAGACGTGCCAGCAAGACGTGCACCAACAATTTGTCCTCTTTTGAACTCTGGTATGTCACCCATAATGTGTGCATTGCAATATTTGGAGCAAAACTGTGCTCTTACCCTGCTAATTGAACCTTCACACTCTGCTCTTACTGGTGTAATGTGCAATTAATGAGGATTGGCCACCAGGCTGGTCCAATTTAGCCATAAAACCTCCCACACTAAAATGACAGGTGTTTCAGTTTCACTGCCCAACACCTGTATATACACTGTGTATTACGTGTAATACGCTGAATGATCACCACCTGTACTTACACCTGTAGAAATATGAGTCAGAGTCAAAGAGAAACCTTTTTTTTGGGTAAAATCCTGCAACAAAAACCACATGATCTGCACAGAAACTGTTTAAAGATATTGTTCTTTTTGTGAGGAATTGGGGCCCTAAAAAGGGCCTGGAGGTAGTTGTTGTCATGGGTTCACATGCGGTCGATCATGCGAACCCGGCCAGCTGCAGAATTGCACCAATGCTTGATCAGGTTCCTCTGCATCTTGCCCTGCTTGGATGACTGGTTGGGTGCCTGCGCATCTCTGGTGTCTGCAAGGTTCAAGCCCTTTCACCACGCCCCCGGCTGCATCTCGCCATCAGGCAATTCCTGATGCATCAGGCGATGCTGATGGTGTTGTGGGGCACACTCCAGGCATATTGCATATCACTGTACTTGGAACCTATAATTGGGTATAATAATAACGTCAATTTGGGAAGTACACAAGTTGTACAGCTGCTTTGAGACAACGCTCCATAGTCAAAAGCAGTATACAAAGCAATTTGACTTTGACTTTACCTGATGCAAGGTGGCGCAAGGTGACAGCAACCTTCAGACTGAGTTCCAAGCTGGAGCGGAAATTAATAGCTGGCTTGATCAATCTGGGAGTGAGGCTTGCCACAATTTGGTCGTACATTTCAGCAGGCATCCGCATGAAATTATGAAAGGCACATGGATCCTCACTCCTCAGCTCAACCACCAACCGGTTAAAGATGCCCAGTTCTGACCGGCGCAAAATCCAGGGCCTCACTCAGATCGCACGACTTCCCGCTCTCATCCTCCTTCTCAGTCGTCACCGTATCAGCAGTATGCTGGATGCAGCAGTGTACTGGCGACGTGCTGTGGAAATCAACATTGGCGTCTCCATCCTTCCAGTATTGTCACGGAAACGGCGGCCCTTTCATACTCTTTGCAGGGAGCGTCATATAGACATGATATGCTCACATCATGCTTGGAACGCATCCCGTTGTGATCGTCACATGGAAGTTGTGCTTGTTCTCTATTGCTACATACTCATTTTCGGAAAACCCTTGCAGAAATAAGCTAGTGTAAACCGGATATGTGCGATTGTATTAATAACATCGTCATATCGGTGTTGCGACAGAATGGCAGACGTATTGTGCCCTCCAAACGGAATGTCTTCCGCAGTGAAATTTTTCACTCGTGCGGATGCTTGTGACCATGTGCGAGCGGTCACAAGACGGTTGCAAATAACACGTTTGTGCACGGTGACAGCACGCCGTCCAATGAACGTTGCGTGGCAGGAGCAGGCACCTTATACATCAGCACCTCACTCGCAGGACTCGCGCAAAACTCATGCTTTGGTCCCAATGCATACACAATTCAAACGAAATGCTGACATTATGCATTCTTAATTGTCTGCCTTTTTTTAGTGTCCACGACGGGTGACTGCGGAAAATCCACATTTTTGGCCGCAAGTCGGTAGCAATGCACACTTTTGGGCACTGTGACAGCCCCTTTACCTTCTTGGCTCAAAAAGGTCATAAAACATTGCTGATTAACCTGCAACACTGCTGAACTGAGACATATTTTCTGGCAAGAGCAATCTCAGGCAATCATAAAGCATTTCACATGACCGTTTGGAAGTAAATTGCACCAAGTTTCCAAAAACCGTTAGCTATGTGCCTAACTATGAAATTTTGTGGTTCAACAGCCTTCAGTTTTGACTGGAAAGTTCTTTGTGTAACCACTGCTGGACCCTTGTGAAACAGGGCTACAGACCCAAAGTTAGCGCTCCTCTCGAATGGAAAGCAGAAGCTGAAATTGTGTTTTCAAACATTAGAACTGAATTACAATTGGCTTCAGCAATTAACCCTCCAAACTATGGTCAATTGTTTCCATTATACGCATTATAGGATTCAATTTTACTATAACTGTACTAATGCAGGAGTCTTATATTTCTGTGAAACCAACCTATAGCCTAATGCTCGTATAAATTCTTAGAGGTAGAACTAGATGTATCACTCTACTATAGGAGAATTATGTGTTCACATTTGTCTTATGGTAGAGAATTTATTGTAGATACAGTTTATCCAATAACTGTTTTATTTGTCCTAAGGAATGGCTAGAAAGAGTAGGTTTATGATTATAAAATCATGACCCATAGCCTTGGGATGCTTGTTGAGCCAACCAGACGTCATTCTTAAGGTATGAGATTTATCTAAATAATAGTATCTAGCCCTGTGGATGCTTTATTAGAGGATGCTAAAAGGTAACCAGCATGAGTGTTGGTAGAAAAGCTGCTGTACATTGCATAAAGATTATAATACTTGTAATACTTTTGACAAACTAGCGTTAACCCTGTTTTCTCACATTATTTAATTGTAGATGGCCTTTACTATAGAAACAATTATGAACTATGAGAAATCTAGGTCTTAGTCCAAAACAGCTAACAATAGTTGAGTAACAGTGTTGAAGGTAAAAAATATAATGCTAAATACCAATACTAAACTTCCATACTCAGATCAATTGACTAAATCAGTAGTCCTAGTAAAGGTACGAAAATTGGCTAAAAGACAAACTGTTAACATTTACCTATAGCCTTAACATAAGCCCATAAAGCATGCTACTTTTTGATGAAATTGTTAAAACTAGAGATAATCCAGCACACTTTGGACATTTTATCGGTGCCTTACTAGAAACTTTAATAACTAGTATCAACTACTAAGTACACAAGTGGGATAAAAAAAAGCTAACTATGAAAAAAAATAATATAGCTAATGCAGTAACCAAAAAACTATGGGGTTTTTACCTATGGTCAAAATTTTAAAAATTATATCTTGTAGAGCTAACAGAGCAAGAACGTTGTTGAACATTAAAACAGCAGCTCTACCACATGACAAATACCATGAAACTGAGAGGGGAGCCTCTCAGGATGCCGAATGGTCATTAGGAAAATGCCAATGAGGTAACAGTAGCTCTAGTTAACTTTTGGCAATTCTGGGTGCGCGTGGGGTTAACCATGCAAGGAGGGTGTAGTAAAAAATATAGTAAGAAATATACTGAAAAATATAGTAAGAAATATACTGAAAAACACTAGAAGGTAGAAGAAAAATACTTAGAAGCAAAATTTGACTTGAATTTGACTTAAAAAGTATAGTAAAAAACAAAAATATGTAAGTAATAGGTAAAGATAAGGTAGAAAATTGGAAAAACTGAAAAACTAGGGTTCAAAGAAAATGAGACTAAAAGGGCTAATGGAGTATTGAAGGGGATGCGTGGGTCTATTGAACTAAACTGGCACAGGTTCTTGCTATTAACTTTAATAACTTATAAGACAAGTGCAAATAGGCTAACGCATTTAACCCAGCATGAAATGCTTGCTGGTCGACCAAACGCTTACTCTACCATACTCTATGCTGCTTGGGCATAAGAAATGTGTAAAAGAAATAATTAAAATGCTCCAGATGATCTATACAGCAGGAGGGAGAGTCCAAGGTGAAAACAGGAAGCTGTGTTTATGTGAGGTCTTCAGAAGGAAGGGGGACGTACCAAGGAGGGAGAGGTCATCATCAATGCAACTCATCAGTCCAGCCTCCTTAACAGTACGTGTAGAGGAAACATCAACCTAGCATCACCTGACCCCTATCGTTAAAAGCAAGAACTACTATTTGGACCAAGGCTGCCAGAACAAGGAGGTCCTCACAGGAATCTGATTCATCGGAATAAGTGCCCAGTCCAACATCAGCACTAATCTCAAGCCAGAAGTCAAATTGGAGCAGGGTTTGACCTTTTAGTTCTATTATGTTCAACTAATAAAAATGAAGAATAGATTAATAATATGTAAAAAGAACCAAGAGATTTATCAATTACAATTTGGTTAAGTAACTTTTGGATGTTGCATTGAAGGAAGTGTTGGGATCAAATATCTGTTCCTACTTTATTGAAAACTGAGAATCTTTAATGTCTTCACAATGGAATTTGGTTTGGAGAAGTTTGTTGTTGTTGCTACAGTTTTACTGTTGAGATGTGGACAGTGTGTTTGTGGCCAGGCGGAATGACATAAACCCAGAATTTTGTCCAATGTGTGCTCCTGGAAAGAGAGTTTACAAGGACTGCACTGAATATACCAGTACCACCTGTGTGCCTTGTAGTGGATTAACCTACATAGCAGAACCTAAGTCTGTCAGAATGTCTTGGTTGTGAAGTTTGTGATTCTGGAAAGGGGATAAAAGTGAGGATACACTGTACTCAGGTTTCCAATGCGGTGTGTGAGGTATTAGAAGGATTTTATTGTATAGATTAATATAAAGATGGTTGTAGACAAGCTGTAAGACACACGAAGTGCAGCCCTGGACAATACATTAAGCATAAAGGTACAACACTTAGAGACACTGTATGTGATGAATGTAAAGATGGAACATATTCCAATGGATCTGTTGACTTTTGTCAGCCACATTTACAATGGGAGAATTTGGGATTTGTAGTATTAAAATTAGGAACAAAATTTTCTGATGGCAATAATGGTAAAATAATCTTAATTGGTGTACTTTCTGTTAGCATTGCTTTGAGAGTAGCCATGGGACTGGTTATTTGGAAAAGAAAGGGAAAGTGGTTTGCAGGTTATGATTATCACTATAGAGATACTAGACAAACTTTCATACCGTAATAATTAATATACAAGAATAGATGTAGAAGTTTGAGATTGGACTTACAATTTCTTTGGAGGATGGCATGGTTGTCTATCAAAAATAAACAGGATACTATTGATATCATGTGTGGTTGTTGGATCAGTAGTATGATGCTGCGTATTGATTATAAGAGGCTTGATTAAAAGAATAGTGTTGCTTTTGGGAGCTAACTGATCCTACCTCCAGGCAATCAAAATAAAATTTAGTAATGTTAATTAATTATAAGTATGATCTTTTTGAGCTATCAGATATTTGTCCAACGTTAAAGTGGGGAAAAAGCCAATGTATTTCAATGTACAGACTTTAGACTGGACTTACATACCCAAGATATATTCTGGATTAATAATTGCAAACAAATTCCAAAGTATATGAAAATCAGATTAACCCAGTCACGTTAAGCCAAATACTTTCAGGCGTATAACTACCCATTCTTAGAAAAAGCAGGACTGTGTTTTAGAAAACCTGAAAAAGAGATAAAGGAGGGAGGTATAACCGCAGACATGGTGGTGAGAGTAGATGATAGAACAGTAATCAGGAGATAACTATCCCTACTAAACAATAAGCAATGTGTTAATGATTTTTGTTTTTCTGATCAATATTGTGTCACTTTTCTTTTACACAGTATAACTAATCATTAAGGAAAGAAATAATGTTAGTTTGATTATCTTTTCAAGTATTGTGACTAATCATTAATAAACAGTACTGTTAGTTTGACTATTGACAAGCTATGTAACCCTGCATTGATAGCCTGATTGACTAGTGATTAGTGATGATAAATGACTACTTTAAGTTTCAATGTGTTCTAACCATATTAACATTGTACTAACCTGAATGAGTGAGGCTTTACTAATGATATGCTATCTTTTGTATGTGCGTATACTTGTTCAGATCTGATTGTGTTAGTAACCTCTCCTGCAGAAGATTCTTTGATAGGCGACAGTAGGCGTGATGAAGTTTCATTTCAGCAGAACATATTTTCTTGAAAATGTGTGACCTGTTAAAAGGTCACAAGGAGGGAATATGTGATGAATTTTCACCCTGAGGGCCTAGAGCCCAGCTGCTAAATGAGTGTGTGATTGAAAGAATATAATTACATCATTACAAATAAGACTTGCAGATTGGTTTCAGCCATGACCAACGTTTTAAAAGTGAGCCGCATGGATCATTCATTGCTGGGTCATCGGCTATGGTAAGCTGCTTTGTAACATCTGTCAGCCTGGAGATTGTTACAATTTGCCGTGGCTCGCGCTGTTGATATGGGGCGTTTTGACAGGGTTTTAGTAGATGCGTGGGTTCCATCTTTTCATGCTAGGCACGTCCCGAGGCTGGTGCATATATCCCGCACTTATGTGCACAATCGCGGGTTGCGCTTGCAGGTGCATGCACCAGTTTCGCACTTTTGGTGTCAAAGAAGGTGAGGGACGATGGTAATACCCTTTCTTGGTCGAGGAATGGCGGAGTATGGTCAGGAGACCGGAGGTAACCGGCAGGGTTTAGCTTTTCAGTGTAGGGACAGTTACCTGTATCTCTGTGCCGCCCAGACCCCTCGGCAACCCCCTGTGTGGTCGTCCAGGCAGCGCCGAACCTAAAGGGTCCCCACGGGGATACCGCAGGTTCGCTGCTGCCCTAGGTGGGTCATTGCTTGGGCCTGTCCCTACACTGCACCTTGATGGACCTTGCCTGGGTCTCCCTTCGTCCCGTGGTTGGCCGGTTCGGGACACTCGGCTGTAAAAACGGTCTCCACACAGGCATGGTTGGTTGGACTGGCCCGTCGACCATAAAATCGGATCTACTTCACCTTGGCATCGTTGGCCTTTAGGGGTTTGACATTTTGGCACTTTTGGTTTTCCTTTTTTGGGCTTTTATTTGCTACTTTGCTTCCGTTCTTTTTATAGTTTCCTTATTTCCCGTCAAATAAAGCCTACCATTATTCATGAAGCTGTCTACGTTTGGGTCCTCCTTTTACACCTCGCCTCCATATCATAACAAATAATAAAGTTAAAAAAGTGTATAATGATTTCAAACAGATGATATCAACAGGTGATTATGATCATGATTTGGTACAAATATAATATCCCCCAAATGCTGAGACTTTGAGTAGCAGAGATGGACAGAAATTTTTCAGTTTGTCAACAAATGTGTGAGAAAATTATTGAAATGCATATCAGCAATGTTCCTCAAAGAAATATTGGAAGTCATTTGCATATTTCAGTCCTAACATTTGATTTGGTTTGGTTTGCATTGACTTGTTAAAAAATCCATGGACGTCGTTGGGAAGATATCAACTTGAAGGCATCTTATGTTGCTCTAAAATCTCTGTGTACTTTTCTCAATTAAGGCTGCCATCACAGAAGTGTTAATGACCTATGCCAAGGGCAATCACACAACTCCATAATGATAGACCCTATCATTTGGACTTGTATCTGATAACAATCTGGACGGTCTTTTCCTTTTTTGGTCTGGAGTGCACAGCATTCTTTTTTTTTTCATTAAAAAAATATCTGGAACACTTATTATTCTGGCCACAATACATGTTTCCACAGTATGAGGGTCCATCCTAGATGCCGCCAGGCCCATAGAAGTTTATGCTTCTTCTGGACATGGTTAATATGAGGCTTTTTTCGCAGTCATGTTTTGAGTGGTATTTGTGAAGGTACCTCTGTATTGTAGTGCTTGATAAAGATGTGCCAAAGTAATCGCTTGCCCAGCTACTGTTATAATGTCGTACTACTATAATATCTGCTGTTGTTGAACGGCGTTTCTTCAAACAGGGCGCCGGTGGAAATTGTGCTACTGTTAGTCGAAGACCACGAGGAGGGAAACGAGTGAGGAGACAGGAGGAGAGGAGGAAAGTCAAGAGTGTAGGACTGAGGGTGGCAACTCTAAATGTGGGGACAATGGCAGGCAAAGGTAGAGAGCTGGCTGACATGATGCAGAGA
>JAVSBU010340289.1:0-17584 GCA_033118015.1 Loricariichthys derbyi | reverse complement strand
GCAAAAAAAGCCCTCGTGCGAACGTTTGTCCGAGGAACCTTACTTTTGCGTGCATGCGCATTTGAGCCTGCTATTTTTAGCAAAATATGTCATTCGGACTCAACCCTAATGCAGCAAAAGGTGGTCGTAAAAAGTATTAACTCAGTTGGGGTGATTTATTTAAAAAAATTAAAATAATGTATAATTTTCTTTTTGCTCCATACTTGTACTTTGTGTTGGTCTATCAAATAAAATCCGAATATAAAATCCGAATATAAAATCCTAATATAATACATTTAAGCTTGTGGGTATAATGTGAAAAAACAGGTTGCGTCATAAAACAAAGCCATCCGAACTACAAAAACGTTCACAATAAGAGCGGTTTTGAAAAATAAAAATAAGTCCTGGCTCTAATTAAAGCCGGCATTTTGCACTTTATAGTTGCTGGGTAATTTCATGACCAAATGTTCCTGACAGTACATTGGTGACATACCTACATAGTGCACTAAAATGTCACACTGGAACAGTATAACAATGTAGTAAGCTGGTATTTAAGGTCAGATATTGTGAAGAATTTAGGATAGATGAATAAAAAAATACTTTCAGTCCTTGAAACCGGGGTTTAAATCACTGTATAAACAACACAAAAATCTCTGGCTTGCACCCTTTAGTTGGTTTGGACCAGATGAAACACTCTATAGCACCAGCCCATGTCTCAGGTTTGTGGATTGCACCTCTTTTAGACCACTGTCAGTAGGACCTCAACACCCCCATGAGCCTTGATCTACTCATCTACTTGAATTGCTCTGACCCAGTCGATACCCGATTTAACTTTGCCATTTCTCCCACATCTAACATGTCAACTATGAGAACATTCCCTGTTAATGTTACGCATTATCTGTGCATCTCAGCCATCAAAACGTTCCCCGCTAATGCTACTCGCAATCCGTGCACATCAGCCATTAAGGCGTTAATGCATGTCTTTGGAATATGGGAGGAAACTGTAGTACTGGGAGAAAACCCATGCAAACATGGAGAGAACATGCAAACTCTACACAGGTGTTAATTTTTGTTGAAATATTAATTATAACCACCTTCTTATCTTATGTCCTTTTCTCCCTTTTGTCCTCACATTGGCACCACAGAACATGTCACTTATTTTGAATACCAAAATATATGTTCAGTTTTTATAAGTCCTTGACATTTAGTCATTCATGAAAGCCGGAGCCCATTGTACATTAAACCACTATCGCTGCTCTTAAAAACTTGAGGTGTCAAGGTAGTATTAGTCATGACTCAATGACACTGGCACACTGTGTATAAAGTTCTCCAATATTTATATATTTCTATATTTGCATTATAGTATTTTACAACTGTTATGTGAAGCCAGAAGTAACATTTAAGGATGTTCAGGTCAAACGAGGTTGAACTGACTTCTGATTTTATTGCACAATGTTCTAAAAATGTCCAGTATAACCATGTTGGATTGTTGTAATGTTTTGCCACTAGCCCGTTCAGGATATCAGGTGAGTACATTCCAAAATGAAAGTCTGTGTACTTGTCGTGATTTACGGGCAAGGTGGAAAGGAGGAAAACAAAAAGGGCAAAAAAAAAAAAAAGGCTAACCCCCGAAGGACGACGGGGGTAGGGGGTGCGGCGACAACTAGGACACGTCCAAGGCAACATGGTGTCACGAGGAGGCTGTCTTCCTTGTGTATCGGTGTCCGCGCCATGGTAGGAGGGGCTCATTGCCTTCTGGCGGCATGGCGCCGTAGCACGCTGCTAGTTGGGATCAGCTGTTTCTAGTCTTATAAAGAGTCTGCAGACGATCGAGGGTTTGATCTGGCATTGTGGCGGTTCGCCCTTCATGCGGGATTGCGCACCACTCGAACTTCGATCTTTCTGCAGTGGTATGCTACGGTGGAGCTAGGGATGCACTGAGATTAATCTGTATGTATGTGTGTTCTGTTACAGCATGGCGGCTGTTGGTGAGGCACGTCCCGTTCCCGACTGACAAGTACTGAGGGAAGAAGGTACCATCTGTCCTTGGTAGAGGGCATGTAGAATACGGGCTGGAGCCCAGAGGTACGGTAGGCTGTCCAGACAGTGTAGGGACAGACAAGGTTCCCCAGTGGTCAGGAGACGCCTCTCCGGTTGGTCAGCTGGTGGGAGCTTCGTTCAGCTCCCCTAGCATGTCCACGTGGGGCATGTCCAGTGGCATCGGCTGGTTGGGTGCGTGGATGACACTCCTCATATGGCTCGCGGGTAGTTTCCGGCAGTGGCAGTCCACCGTTGAGAGGTGTTCCTCCTGCCTGAGGCCTCCGGGGCTCCTATGTTGAGTCCCGTTATTGGGACGTGTGCTCTGGTTGCCAGTGCATCCTAGCTTCCACTGGTTCCTGGGGTCAGCCGGTCTGGCTGTGTTTTGGGTTATTGTTTTGGTTGTTTTTATGTTTTAATAAAGCACTCTTATTGGTTTACACTGTCCTGCGAATGGGTCTCTCTTTGTATTAAATCCCCCACATGTGGCAAATGGACCCAGTTTTACGTACCGGTCTGGCCAAACACAGCTAGCAAGCTACACCTTCAAATTACCTCAGATCTCTAGGTCTTACACCACCCTCCCTCTACAAAGGAAGGGTTGTACCTTTGTCCCTCCTTCTCTGTTGCCAAGAGCGAGACGTCCCAAGACAGCTTGGGACATGCCTAGCATGTATCGGTGGAAGCTGCACATCAACTAAAACCCTGTCTAAATGCCCCACATTGGCTACGCAAGCCGCGATGAACCAGTACAGTTGCCGGACCAACAGATATAGAAAAGATCTTACATTTACGAATGGCCCGCGATGACTGATTCGCGTGGCTCGCTTTTATAGGTCATCCACAGCTGAACCCAATATGCGAGGCTTTGATTTCCACACCCGCGATTGCTGGCCATGCATGCGGAGGACTCGAAAAACCTGCAGCTGTCACGTCAGGCACATGGCAGACTGCCCGTGTTAAGCATAGCAAGTCTGGTGTGGATCCTGACAATACCTATGTGTATTGATGCTGTTTTAAAAGCTAAATGTGGTCACCAACCTTAAGCGAAGTCTCAGGCAGCCAGAGGATAGTGAGGCACAGACAGCCAGGGGAATGAATGATTCGGACGATTATGGGAATAAAGTTTTTGATATCCAAGTGACGGCTCAGACATCCGGGGTCATAAGAAACTCAGACAGCTGGGGAAATTGGAAACTTGAACAAAGGGCAATTCATATATTCATTATAGTCTGGTCAAAATATGACAAGAGTCTGGACAAGCACCTGAGCAGACACAGATGGTCCAGTCCTCTTGATGTACAGGGGATATAGGCATGAGCAGGTCAGGTTAGCAATGTGTTACAGAGAATTCTAGAGAAGGTCTTATTTTTGAAGGGCTTAATCCAAAGAATTCTTTAGGGAAATGACAATGTCTTGGTACATGGGTCTCCAGGAAAGAACGTTTTGCTGGGTTTTAACCATAAGTAATGAGCTGACATGTTGATATTATGTAGTTTACAATATTGTGGGACTGTGGTAGCTGTCTGGACTGGAATGTCCAGGGTTCAAACCCCACCTCTACTAAGCTGCCACTGTTAATTCCCTGAAAAAGGCCCTAAACCCACAACTGTAAATGCTCTGGATGAGGGCGTCTGGTAAATGCCATAAATGTAAATGTAAATATTGGCGAATAATACAGTTCTCTACAACATGGAGGAGGCTATTACATAAAAAATTCCTAATAAATCTGATTGTAAATTCTTTGCCAGTGACCCTCCCTAGAGTACACACTATAATAAGTCCTAAACTGAATCGTTTCCACTAATGTCTGGTGAGATTGGAGATACAGCATCTCCCAGTTCTCTCCTGTGGACTCCCCTCTTCATCTCACCCCATAGGTTTTCAATTGGGTGTAGAAAGGGACTGAGATTGCAATGTCAAAAGCTTCATTCTGTGCTCGCTGAACCATTTTATGTGGATTTGGAAGTACGTTTCAGATTACTTTCCAGTTGAAAGATCAAACCATGGCTCAGTTTTTTTGGGACACTGATGTTAATTTAAACTCTACCTGTACTTCATGGAGTCCATTATGGTGTGTCACTTAACAAGAATCCCAAGGTAGAAAAAGCTGTTATGTATTATCCCAAATCCTAAACCATAGTGAGAATTGGATTATATTCTGTATCAACTGTATAACTTTTATATTTACCAACCCAACATTCGGAGTCTGGACCTCTATGTTGGACCATAGATTCCAGGTCATGGTCAAAGTTCCAGTAGCATATAAAGACTGGCTAAATGAAAATACAACTGCAATCAGAAATATTCCACCCCATCAACTCCAAAGACATTATAGAGATGTGGATGAAAGACAATGACAATAAATGACAAAAAAAAAACCCTCATTAAACAACAAACAGTATTTATTAATATATATGTGCGTTATTTTGACAACAGAAGCTGACTTACCTTTGAAGTTCAAACGAGAAGTGCAAGTCTTTGAACATGTGCATGTGCACTATTATTGAGCCCCCTACTTACTTTGTGGATCATCCTTTAGCTTTTATAACTTTCAACAAACGTTTTCAGTAAATACTAACAAGCTTCTTAAACCTCTCAGTTGGAATCTTAGCCCATTCTTCATATTCAAAACCTCTGGTCTAGTGATGTTAAATTCCATCTTGCAACTGGCTTCTTTAAATCCCGCCAAAGGTTTTTAATTGGGTTTAGATCTGGTGATTTTTTTTTTTCTCAACCAAGCTTTGGTTGATTTGAAGGTGTGCTTAGGATCATTGTCTTGCTGGAAGGTCGAATGATTTCCAAGGTTTAATTTGTCAACAGACGGCATCACGTTCCTCTTTAAAGTGGCCTGGTATTTCTGAGAATCCATGATGCCAGTTACACAATCAACATTGAGAGTTCCTGCTGGAGAAATACAGCCTCACATCATCAATGATCCACCTTCATGCTTGGCTGTGAGGATGGCATTCTTCTGCTCATAAGCCTGGCCTTTCACAGTTCCTGTTTGGTTTCATCAGTCCATGGAACTGTCTCCCAAAATTCTGTAGCCTTATCCAAATTCCTCCTGGCATATTCTAGTCGACTTCTGATATTCCTTGTGGTTAAGAGTGGAGGCGTCTTGGAGTCCTCGTTTATTCCATGCATGTCTTATAGCTGCTACTGAAGCACTTGTTCCAACCTTCATCAGGTCATTCTGTATCTGTCTTGCACCCACACAGGGGTTTTTCTTAATTGTCCTCACTAAGTTGCTAAGGGGCCTTGATGAAATTTTGGTCTTTCTTCCACGGCCAGGCAGGTTTGCAGCTGTTCCCTAAGTTTCACCGTTCCTTATAATGCTCCCAATGGTGTCTCTTTGGATGTTATTTTTTTGGGAAATCTTCTTATACCCAAAGCCCTTTAGGTGTGATGAAAAAATCTCTTTTCTCAGCTTTTGTGGAAGGTTTCTTGTATTTCCTATGATTGCAACTCACCTTGAATTCCTTCATGGGTGGGGTTTATATACGCATCACAGCTGAAACAAATGAACTTCACTTTCACTTCCACTTTAGTCTATAAAAAACTACCAGAAAGCTTCAAAAACAACATTATTATAACATCCAAAGCAGAATCCTGCTCTGTGAAAAAAACTTAAATTGATAAATCTTCAAAATCTTTTGTGGAATGAATATTTTTGACAGCAACTGTATGAGGCTTTTTATGCCATACACAAACATTGATATGGTGTCTATTTATAGATTTGGCAAACCTAAAAATCCCTCTTCCAAATATCTCCAACCATGATCTGAAACCCTCCTCATGGTTTGTGGATTCAAATTCACGTGCATCCTTTTCCAAGCAGCTTCCCTGCTTAATTACTGCTAACATCTGAAGTGGCTATTTTCAGGCATGTAACTACTTGTATAGCCTTTGCCAGATTTATGTAGGTCAGCACCCTTGGTTGCGTTTATTTTTTCTATAATCTACCATATGTTGATGAATTACTTTTTTATTTGGGCCCTATCAGCTGTTACTTATAATGTAGCGAAGGAGAAAGTCATGGATGATACATCATTAACTTAATTACGAAGATACGTTTGATAGCCTCTTTAATCCATGGTTACCAAATATTTTGTTTTCTACTCATCTGAACGAGTTTAAAACATAAATCATAAATTTTTTTTATATGATTCAGTACTATGATGGTGATTATTTTTAGTTTATTTTTGACCCAGCTGTTAGCTACACTGTACAAACTGCTATAAAATGACTGATATTTGTAAGAGTATTATCCTGTTATTCTTGTGGAACTAATGCATTGTGGGGGACATGTGACTTGGACTGGGAGCGAATTGTTTTCATTCATCCCCATCATCTAGAATTAATAATTGCATTTCATTTCTGAGGATATATTTATATGATTTTTGGCATAAAATGTTAACTTCATACTTTTACCATATTCAGCATTCTGCTGAAGCTACCAAGTAAGATAGCTTCAGGACTGAAATCTGTGTTAAGATGTTTTTTCTAAGCTGCTGTAGTTCAGTACATAAAGTCATTCCAGAATCCTGTGTCCCCTGGTGGGAAAATCTCAACACACGACCTCCCCATCTGACTGAAGGAGGGAGAGAGTTATTGTTCTCTGCAGTCCCTGTACGATGGGGCTGATGGTTAAGAACTACTCTGGTGGAGATGAACCAGAAGAGCTTCTCAGTGTGGGACCAGGATGGATAAACACCTCAGCATGAGATGCACCAGGCACTGGAACACAAGCTCGGGGAGAAAAGAGAAAATGTAGTTAGATATTGTTAAGACTACAAAAGCTACCATAAATCCACTATAGAAAACAGTCTAAGTTTATTATTTATGCTGATGTTGCAGTGAAGGGCACGTGTCATAGTATTTGAAGACTATGCTGGAATTCATGGAGTACTGGTAGAGGTACACCCTGGTCAGGTCACCATGTCATTATACTATTCCATAAACCCATCCCCCAACCTTCATGTTGCAAGTCCCAAGCCCAGGCTTGTCGTTTTCAGCACACGACTCTTATCACTGAACTTCCAGAGTCTTTGGCTAAATACAGCATCTGTGAATTGCATTTGGAACTTGTTCCCATCAGGGTATTTAGGCTTTCAGTGCAAGCAATCTGTTTTATAATCAGCATCATGATTAGTGGCTTGCTGTGATATGTAGCTTAATTTGCATTGGATGGATATTTAATTAGCTGTGGTAGTAGCCCAATGTACATGCCGTTGCATATTAATGTCATGTTTTACATATCTGATATTAATTATCTTCACTGAACACAATGTGCTTGCCTGAGACGTGAGATCTTGGCAGTTTGAGATCACTGAATTCACATCCCATGATGCAATGCTGCTAAGGGGTGCCATTATTAAATGTGGATTTTTTTAAATGGGAGCTTTTCCAGAACCAGTGTTCTGATTTTTTTGTGTTGGTTAGGATCCAAGCAACAGAGTTTAGAACTATTTGCAAGGGTCGTAGTGACTTGGAGGGAAGCCCATAGAGAAGGGAATTGCAGTAGTCCAGCCAAGAACTAACAAAAGCATGGACCAGCATCTCAGTTGCCATAGAGGACAATAGGGGACAAATCCCGGATATGTTCTGGAGATGGAAAAATGCAGACCTTGATAGAGCATGAATGTGTGGATCAAAGCACAAAATGGGGTTTTCTCAGTTTTCTCAGCAGTCATCAGAAGAAAATTATACCTAAACCAGGAGTTTAGTTCAGTAAGACACTGAGTTAGCTGAGTGGGCGGAAAAGGAATTGATGGTTTGAAGCTAAGATAAACCTGAGTGTCATCAGCATAGCAATGAAAGTTTAATTTATACCTGAGAAAGATATTTCCCAGTGGAAGAATATAGATGATAAAAAGAAGAGGGCCAAGGACGGAACCCTGTGGTACACCATGTTTAATAGACGCCATTTCTGATACAGAGTTTCCAAGTGAGATGAATTGATGCCTATCAGTCCGTTATGAGTGAAACCAGGAAAGTACAGTCCCTGAGAGAAGAATCTCAATGAGCTGAGTTAGAAGAAGACTGTGGTTGACTGTATCAAAGGCAGCTGTAAGGTATAGAAGCAAAAGGACGGAAGCACTACCAGAATCTGCAGCTAATAAAAGATTGTTTACACACCACAAAAGAGCAGTTTCTGTGCTGTGGCAAGAATGGAAACCTGATTGGAATTTTTCAAAGAGTTTGTTCGAGTTCATGAAATCAAGAAGCTGGGAACAGGGTCCAATTGAGAGGATGATGACTTAGAGTTTGTTATGATTTTGCCAATATTTGCATGTCAGAGTGCAAGTTGTGAAGGAGAGTGATGAGAATGAGGAAGAAGTGAGAGACTGGTACTGGTCAGCAGGAGAATTCAACAATTTCTGATGAATGGTTGACACATTCCAATAGGACTTATGTGGTAGAGGGCATGTATGGCACGCACATCAAGTAGTGATGATGGTGGTGGGTCCCAAATTACCCTATGCTGTCTATGGCCTTAATGGTTACCTCGGCCCTCCTGGTGCCTACTCTGCCTCCCCTTTGGCGGGAGAGCTGGTACATCTGTCCCTAAGAGGATGGGTAACCACCAAAGATTCCTCGCTTATATTGGCGCCCGGACAGGTGAATCCCATTCACGCTCATTACTGATCTGTGCATCTGCGTTACCTCGGTGTGATTAGCGTGCTGATTCTGACCCCTAGTGGTCGAGATGCAGGACTTGTGCCTCATGACATTGTCATCAAAGAATTTTAGGAAGGCAAATCAGGTGAGACAGCCAATTCAGAGAGGGGGCGTAGAAGCTGGTTCACAGCTGAAAACAGAAGCTTATGATTATGTCCAGCTTTGCTAAATACATCAGCATAGTATGTTGAACACGCACTGTTTAATGCCATTTTGTAGTTAGACAGGTGGTCATGCCAAATAGTAAGTGTGAACTGAGAGAGGCCAAAATCTCACCAAATTCTGATAGAAACTCAGGTATAGAGCTCTTTGGGGGACAATGGTATGGATGGATGGTATTAGACAGATGATGAGCAGTATCTGGTTTCCTGCAGATATGACTTAAGAGATTTAAGACCAAAAAATCAATCTTGTTTCTCACTGTTTGAGTCCTTTAGGTGCTTTTACTGTGGAGAGACTTCTGTTTGGCCACTCTGCCATAAAACCCAGATTGGTGAAGTGCTGTAGTGATGGCTGACCTTCTGAAAGTTTCTCCCATCTGCACACAGGATCTTGGAGCCTTGGTCACCTCTCTTACCAAGGCCCTTTTCCTTATTATTTTGTTTGATGGGGTGGCCAGCTCTAAGAAGAGTCCTCATTAGTCCAAACCTCTTTCATTTAAGAATTATGGAGGCCACTGTCCTCTTGGAGACTTTCAGTGGAGCACAAATTTTTGTAGTATTCCCGGGGGATTACCCAAACACAGACAGACCAATAAGCAATCACTTTTTTGATTATGTTTACAATCACCCAATTGAGGCGACAGCAGCAAGGAATAACTCTCCAAGAGCCACCAGAAACCCTGGGAGGACTGAGGGGGCCATCCATTCTGGGTCCAAGGCATATGTGAAAACAATCCAAGATGCCTGGTCAATGGGCAGCGCTGCTGAACTCACAACAAGGTAAACAATCAACAAAGCCCCCTGAACCGGCGAAGGCAGGGCTCACAGGGTGTCATGAACACAAAGGACACATTGAATGTCACCAATCCCACTGCTGCACGTGTTGGAAGAACCCGGACGTGGCATGGCGTGACGCGAAAAGCCGAGCAGTCGTGCGGCTCCGCATCACGACAGGAATGCGAGTGGTGCCCTGTCGGCTTTCCTGACACTTCTGTGATTTATCCTCTTGAACCCAGATGAATTCGCTTAGCAAGCAACAATACTGTGCCACAGTGCGCATGCGCAAGGGAAAGCAGTGATGCCGGCTCTCCTGCCATGCCACGCTCTGCCAGTAGGGGGCTGGCAGGGATCCTGACTGGGCTGCACTTTTATGTGTGTCATTACAATAACTATGTTAGTGCTACGTTCACACATACACGGTTTTAGCCGAGTTAACCGAGATAAGCCTTTTCCAGCTTTACCTGCAAAAATCCCTGCAAAAAATGAGGTGGAATCCAGGCAAAGCAGGTCAACCCTTTTAAACGCACGGTTATACGGTGTTTCCTGCAATTAACCTGGGCCAGAAGGGAAACAGATAAAGTGGTTCATTTTCAGTAAAGCTGACGGTCAATGCGGTATTAAGGTATATAAAGGCGTAACATCACGGATGTGGAGGTAAGCCATACGTATATAAGGTAGCATTTAGGAAGGTCAGGAAAATATGTGAGAAAATATGCGAATTTAGCTCCGCCCCCTAGGCAGAGGACAACCGAGATCAAGTTCAAGTTTAAATGGTTTTTATTGTCATTTCAACCATATATAGTTGCGTACAGAGCACAGTGAAATGAAACAGCGTTCCTCTTTGGGCTGTTTGAATGTCAATCACAAAGATGCCATAGCAATGGAAATAGACCAAATAAAACGCTCAACACGTCCTTGATGTAATGCCACATTTTACTTTACATGGTCATATAATGACACCTACTGGTCATAACAGGTAATGTACAAAATTACTCTTTCATCACAACAACTGGAGGGGATATGCCTTACTTTCATTTTCGGTAAAATTTAAGCGTCCAGGTTTTAGCTTTGAAAATCTGGTCACCCTAACTTACCGGTTGACTTTCAGTTATCCAGTAAGCATTTCGTTAAGGCCAGTTGCCTTTCGGAAGGACAGGCAGGCTCCTGTCTTTCCGGGTCTTAATACGGTCATTACGTAATGTTATGGTTCCTGCAAAAACTCCCAGAATTATTTAACATGTTGAATCTTTTGTGTGACCGGGAATTTTTTCTGGTCTAGACCGCACCCACCAAGGGTTAATTCATAAGCATCCAGGTTTTGCAGGAACACTCCAGGATACAATTCGGAAGTTTCGGTAAGCCAAATCTCGGTTAACTCGGCCGCAACCGTGTATGTGTGAACGTAGTATAGCTACAAACCTTAATAGTTAGAATAATAAGCAGATATTTGGCACTGTACTTATTAAACAAAGAAGCTGCTGGTGTTTTGATTTTTTCATTTAGATTTTTTAAAAGCAGTCTTTAATAGGCACGATTGTCCAGACTGAGTCTCGCTCAATGGCAGCTTGACAGAGCTGGGATTTGAACTCACAACCTACTGTCCAGTAGATTAATCACAGCCACCATTATCCATATTCCTTATACAAATATGTATTGGTGAAGTATGAGTGGATATTTACACTACCTTTACAACATTTAACAGATGCCCTTGTCCTTTTGGATTGATTTTTGAATAAGGCCTCGGTCTGACCTTAATGTGTTACTTGCTGCTGAACCAATTCTAACCTCATGAAATCAAGCCATTAAAGCTGACGTCTTCATCCGTCACACTGTCTCTCCCTAAGCTCTGGAATTATTAATTTAGAAAATCCCTATCTTCCTGTCCTGTCTTATTAAGGCATGTTCCAGGGTTGGACACGTCAGAATCTAATATCGTAGGGTGAAAATCTGTCATCTTAATACTATAAATACAGAACTGAATGGGAAGTGCAAGAGCTCCTGACTTGTGAAAGATGGAGTAAATCTGTATACACTCTTTCGGATGGCTGCTAAGAGCATGTGACAGATCACACTCAAGTTACAGCCTGGGCTAATCAGCTCCATTGTGTGAAAATCACTATTCTGTTTTTTTTTTCAAAAGATCAAGGGCTTAGTGAGTGTGATATGTCTGAAATGTTTATGTATACTGACATAAAGTTAGCAGAGAATAAAGTAGAGAGTCTGTTAGCTTCAGTTTCTCTTAAAACCCCAAACCAATTTCTGTGGGCAGAATTGTTTTTGGTATATCTAAGCCTGTTCAGGATCTGGTGGAGGAAGGATGCGTAGGTGGTCTCTGTGCGTGTGTGTGTGTGTGTGTGTGTGTGTGTGTGTTCTAAGATTTTTTCACAGTGTAATTCTCACTGTTATAGAGTATCATAACAGTGTCATACCTGCCCTAATGGGTTCGTCTGTGCTCTGTTGCTATTGATGTTTTTCAGGCTCTGATGAGTTTAACGTGTGTGTTTGTATGTGTGGTCAAGTTTATATTACGGAATGGGCCACATAAGGAAAACTGGTATTTTAATAACAGAAACTGCAACTTTCTTTTGAAACAGAAAGACTCAAAATTAATAACAATTATGTCAGTGGCAAGTCCCCACAAAAATAGTGAAACATGGTGTGGTGTGTGTTTGAGGACTTACAAACAGCATTCCCATGTTTAGTCCTTGTTTAAATGGATTTGAGACCAGATATACTTTTTTTGTGCAGCTATAAATGAAGGTCATTTGCAAATGCAATGATGGCAGAGACCAAGTGCAAAAGAGGATTTAATGCAATGACAAGGCATAGTAAAAAGACCAGAAACAGAGCAGGGGTCAAAACCAGAAATATCAGTCTGCGGAAGACATACAGAGTCAAAAGGATAATCCAGAGACGACAGCCAAACAAACTGATCAGGCGTTAAACAAGCCGGAATAATCATGCAGATAACTGTGATAAATGCTAAGAAAAGTAACCAGAAGAAATACAACACCGCAGTAGGAGTCTAGGCAAACGCTGAGCTTACGTACCTGTGGCTAATGCTAACAAATGAGCTGCACCTTAGAAACACAAAACATATCAGTACTCAGGTGACAGCAGCTTCTACTGTTGCGAAGGTGAACTGCAGGGCTGGGATGTGACAGATAATTAGAGCTTTGTTGTTATTAATAGGTTAGTAAAATATGCTGATAAGTTTGTCTAAAGTTTGTGTTTACTTCATTAAAAGTTAGTTAACCATGCGCAGTAGATTATTTATTCCAGTAATTTTGCACAAAAAACGATGAAGACACCACAAGAAAACTGAGTTTATATCGACTAAATCACAAATTACAGCTGGACAGGTTGTCTTAAGGTCACTTTCCAACAAATAGCATATAAAACATATTTCAAAGCAATGCAAGGATACTAACAGAATTTCAAAAAGGTGTAATGGTGTGTGCAGCCCAAATAACTGCTGTAAGGAATCTGTTACAAGTTGGAGGCGAGATAGAAATGAGGACTTCACTGCAGACATCTTCATGAAAAAATGGTAGATTTTATTAACTTTTAACAAACCATAACTAAAGGACTGTAAACATGAAATGAAAAATAACATAAAGATAATGAAAATGAACCAAAAAGGGCTAGGGTGCGCCAGTGAGATCACATCTGGAGTAGCATGGACCCACAAACTGGGTGGAGCACACCAGCTCAAAACAAGGTGTCAGAACGAAAGCAAATCCGTGTGCCACTAGACCCTCCTCAGCTCGCCTCAACACTCAGCTCCAGGATTGGAGCAATGCCGAGCGACGAGCGATCCGATCTGGATCTGGTCCAACATCAACGGTGCTGCGGCTTCTCTACTCCAACATCACCCTTTTAAATGGCAAAAAAACAGCTGTGACTGATTAGCATGCATCAGCGGCGCACCATTGTGAAGTGGCCACTGGTTGCAAAACTGGCGGGCGGCACCATTCTGTTATGATTTGGGCGTAAGGTGGAAAAGAGGACCCAACTCCAGACAGCTTCATGGAAAATGGTAGTTTGTATTAACTTATAGCAATCAGTAACTAAGGACTGTAAACAGGAAATGAGAAAACAACATTAAAATAATAAAAAGAAACCATAAAGGTTTACCAGTTAAATCCCCAGATCAGCAAGGGCTAGGGTGCATGGGGACATAAAGGTCACATCCAGAGTAGTGTGGACCCATTTTTACGGCCGGCATACCAAGCCAGTCAACCACACGGAAACAGAGGAAAGATATGCATGGATTATAATGCAACACAGGGGTTGATAATGAGAAGCAGGATAGCGGGAAGTTGTAATCAAGAGAAAATAGATGTGCTTTAAGGTTAGTTTGAATGTAGACAAAGCATCAGACTTTTGAATTTGTAAAGTTAGAGTTCCAGAGACATGGAGCAAGCCTAGAGAACTACTACTTCTCTGAGCAGAAGAACCGAATTATACCATTGAAGTTTATGAAGTACTAATTTCAACAAGAAGAGATTTACAGTAATCTAGGCAGATGGAAATGGAAACAGGAATAATTGTTTCTGTAGCAGAAAGGGATAGAGATGATCGGATCCTAGCTATGTTTGTGGAGGTGAAAGTCGGCAGATTTATCCAGGAAATGGACGTGCTAATTGAGTTTCAGGAGGGAATCCAGCATGATACAAAGATTTCATGGGTCAGGCAGATAAAATAATATCATCAATGGAAAGTGTAAGGGAGATGTTTTTTATTGAGTCAATTTTGAACCAAATTTGAATCAATAATGAATTCAGTCTTGTCACTGTTCAGCATTAGGGAGCCGTGTTTCATCCATTTTCCAATTTCAAAGAGACACAGTTCTAAGTCACCAAGAGGAACGTTACCAATGGATTTGGCCTGTAGATAAATCTGCATCTGCAAATCTCATTAGCATTACAGTGAAAATGGAGGTTGAAACAGCATATGATCTGATCAAGTGAAATTTTAATAATAATAATGAATAGTAATGGTCAAAGCACAGAGCCCAGCAGGACCCCTTGAGTAACAGTAGATGTGCATGATACATGTCCAGAGGTAGAGAAAACAATTTTGATTAGTTAAGCAATATAAACCAATCTAGGGCCAAACCTATTTAGGATCCACGCCAAGTCTGCTCCGACTAGCAAGGGCAGCCTGGCATGGAGATGACATCACAGCTGAACCCAGCAAGGCATCCATGTCCTGCACATGCACGGCTAATGATGGCAGACATGGATAATCAAGTCCTTGCATATTGGTTCAGCTGTCATCGGCTTAAGGCGAGTCACGCGAATCAGTTGTCATGGGCCGTTGTTTAAGGTAAGGCCTTTTGTACGTCTTGTCGGCACAGTGAACTCACTGGTTCGCCGTGGCTCGTGTAGCCAGTGTGGGGCATTAGACGGCATTTTTAGTTGACATGCTGTTAGTATTTCTACACGCTAAGCACGTTTTGGCAGCCCGCAAATGCTGCACAGTCGTGGGATGCCCAACGAGTGCATGCACCAGTCTTGCTCTTGGCACCAGAGGAGGTGAGGGATGAAGGTACCACCCTTCCTTTGTAGAGGGAGGGTGGAGTAAGACCTGAAGGTCTGAGGTAAACATCAGGGAGTAGCACATTAGAGTAGGGAGATGTAGCTGTGACTCTGCACCGCCTGAATCCCCTCGGTACCCCCTGTGCTCCCCTACCCTACTGCGAGGGTATCTGCTACCATAGGTGGGTCATCTTTCGGGGCCTGTCCCCTTGCTGCACCCTGCCATACCTCGCTTGGACCTCCCTTTCGTCCCAGTGGTTGGCCGGATCAATACATCTGGCCGTAAAACCGGGTCCACTTCACCTCGGACATGTCCTAGTCATCACCGTGCGCCCTATCCCTGTCTGCCCTTGGGGGTTAGGTGTTTAGGCTTTTTGGTTACACTTTTGGCTTTGGTTTTTGTATGGGTGTTACCGCAAATATTTTGTAGACAGAAGAGATAAAGATAGAGATGAAGCTGTGACTGGATAATAATAGAGGTGATGTGGGATCTAAGGAACAGGTCATATTTTAAGAATTCTTAACAGTTTCACTACCACGGCCAGACTAGGAGGGTTAAATGTGGAAGAAGCAGAGGATGTGAAGCAGCTTAAAGGTTGATGTGTTAACGGAGAAAGCAAAGTGGTTCGAGTGGAAGAGATCATTAAAGAATTATTGAATTTTAATATTTTTCTTTCAGAGTAACAGTGTTAAATGGATTTACAGTTCAGAGGAAGGTTCTACTGTACTTTGAAAGGGTTCAATAACCTTGATACCTGAGTCAGATTCCTGGCTTAACCTTGTAACACAAGCACACTAGTTTATTACTCTAATGATATTATCTGTGCTCATGCCGTAACTCCCTAGCACTGCTAACAAGCAAATGCAACCCTCTTTTTTGCAAATTGTAGTATGACCTCTTTCCTGTTATCACACCAGTAACAAACTGGAGTAAAAAACAGTCTGAATGGTTGAAGTGCAAATAATATAAGAGGTAGAAAGTTTAGATTCATGACTTGATATAGGACACCTGTGGGTCATGAGGAAGATCCTTATAAATAACTTCTAGAATTTGCAATTAGCCATTTTTAATTCTCCACTATTATTTCAACCCCAGTGTTACTAACTTAAATCCACGATCCGTGAACTCTCTGCATTTTCATCCTCCTTCCACTGAAACGGGGGTGTATTGCTTTCATTATAGCAGGAAAACACCGTACACTGAAAATAATTCAAAGTCTGCAGCTTCACAGATGCATGCTGGTAATAGCCTTATTTTCTGTCAGTTACACCGCTGGCCTCTGTCACTTCTGGGATTCATTAATGGAATTTAAATACCTTATTTTAAACACATTGCTTAACTAGAAAATTATCTATCAAATGTGGATGGCAGTTGGACATTAGAGGCTAAATAGACATGAGAAAGCTGTTACTAAATTATCATTATGTGGGATTTCTAACAAGCATTTTGTATTTATATTGATTTATATAATTGAAATTAGTCTTTGGGAAGAATTAGAGTCCTATGTTACTATATTAATCGCGTTCTCTTAGCTCTGTTCAAATGTAACAAATCAATTTGTTCTGCAAAATGGGAAATCAGATCACCATATGTTCACTGCTCCAGTGGTTAAAGGGGAACTCATGTTGGCTATTTTAATTACATTTTTAATATGTACTTTAATTAAAAAATGGATTAAATGTTTATAAATAGCAAATTCACTGTCTATTTTCAGACATTAAGCATCCAGAAATGAGTGTAATGACTTTTAGAGCTTCTGACTGGCCAATCGACAAATGATGGCATTTATATAGAGTGCATCTGTGGCTGTAATTAAGAGCTTACATTTACAGATAATTCCTTTTTGCGTTTAGATTTATACAGTCCATTACATTACATAATATATACACTGCTCAACCAAAAAAACTACACATTAATATTTCATTAGACCGCCTTTAGTTTTCATTATGGCACACATTCGCTGTG
This sequence comes from Loricariichthys derbyi, assembly GCA_033118015.1. NCBI lineage: Eukaryota > Metazoa > Chordata > Actinopteri > Siluriformes > Loricariidae > Loricariichthys > Loricariichthys derbyi. The sequence continues at coordinate 434 of JAVSBU010340289.1, read as the reverse complement.
GCATTGTTTACACAAGCTTCTGCAATGTCACAACAATCATTTCTATCCAGAATTTTTGATCTTTTTCATGATATTCTAATTTTTCAGGACACACTAGTATAAGTATATGACTATGTCAAAATTAGACTAAGCAGGGTGCTCAGGATGGGCTATAGTGCTTCAGGATATCAGCAAAACATGCTTGGAACAGGCTGCTTGCCACATCATACCACTTAGCTCCCCTTTGACCCTTTTCTCCTTCCACCCATCAGCCTGCTAAGCTTTCTTTATGTACGCTAGGCCTTACAATACGTCCAAAAATATGTGTGCTGTGTTGATAATTTGAATTTGGGACTCAGATATAAAGAGAAGATTTGCATAATCATGATTGATCATTTTCCTATAAACTCAGCTCTTTGGTTGACTAGGAACCCATTCAGCAAATGGACTGCTCT
>JAVSBU010340268.1:0-10664 GCA_033118015.1 Loricariichthys derbyi | reverse complement strand
AGGATCAGTCTTATTGTCCATATATCTTGCATTTGCGCTTTTTCTACCCGCTTTGACGTTTGCTTTGAGCTTTGACCTCTTGCACGGAGAGCGGGTTGGGAATGTGATATCACTCCGCCGTGGAGTCTACTGCCTATTAGTAATCCTCCGCAGTTCAAATGCTTGAAAGAATTAGGACAAATTATAACGTAATTAATCTGCATTAATTTATTCATAACGTGTTATGGATTTTTTTTAATCGCATGCGTTAATGTTGACAGCCCTAGTTATAACAATATTACGCATATGAGTAAAACTCCCCAACTAATGACTTATGATCTTCGTTTCTTTATTTTATGCGTTTATTTGACAAAATCTGGTTATAAACATACCTCGTTTCCCGTTAGCGAGGGTGATACGTCATAGCACGTATCACATGACTCCAAAGAAGACGGACATAGCGAACAATTCTGACAGATACATACGTATTATCGCTTATTTTGAAATACTTATTGAACATGTATAAAACACACTTGTTGTATTTGATATAAAACAAGACCAAAATGTGTTTTGAATCGTCAATTACACTTTAAACGTTCTGTTCGCGGCACGGGCTGATGGAAATTATCATATTAACAGGTCAGTCTGACCACTTAGGAATCTCTGGGGGGGGTTTCACCAATTTATTTCTTGCCTTATACAAACCAAAATTCGGACTGAATTATTCAGTCTGGGCATATAACGGATCTAACTATGAGGTGTTAGATTTTTACCCTATATAATTTGATTGTATGACATACAGAGACTTTAACCTACAATTGCTTAGATTGTAAGATTGAATCAGTTGTAAGTCACTTTGGATGTCTGCTATGGATGTGGTAGCCTAGTGGTTGAGGTGCTGGACTATGTACCAGAAGGTCCAGTGTTGAAATCACACCTCCGCCAAGATGCCTTGCCTTGAGCAAGACCCACAGATTCCTCAGATTCTAAGACTCAATTGTTAATATTTAGGGTCTATTTTGTGTGTCAATTTACTGGAATAGAAGGTTGAGGGTTCAAGTCCCGGCTCTGGCAAAGCCACTTCTGATGGGTCCTTAACCTCTAGTTCATCTGTATTTAATGATTACAGCAATTTATGTCTTCTTAATATGTCTGGTTCATGTTTTGTGCAGCAGATATCATCCCATGAACTGAATGAAACTGTGGTAGCCCAGTGGTTAAGGTGCTGGTCTCTAGACCGGACGGTTCAGGGCTCAAATCCCACCTCTGCCAAGCTACCACCCTTGAGCAAGACCCTTAACCTACAATTACTTAGATTGAATCAATTGTAAGTCGCTCAGGATAAAGGTATCTGCTAAATCCCATAAATGTCAGTGAAGTTCTCTATGTTCATTTAACTCCAGTTCTGGGCTGTGTTGCATTTAATATTTAAGGTCTATTATGTGGATAAGGTACTGGACCAGAAGGTTGAGTGTTCAAATCCCGTCCTCTTGTAAAGAATTTGTAATTTAGTGTCTCTTTTTGGGAGGAAAAGTAAATGTAATCCAATTCAGAAACAAAAGCGTTTTTTACATATTATAACTTAAATATAGGGTGATGCATCCCCGGTTCGACCCCGTGCTCCACCCCTGTGGAGTTTCCATGCCCTCACTATGTCCATGTGGGTTTTCTCCGGGTGTTATAGTTTCCGCCCACATTCCAAAGACATGCATGTTAGGTTAATTGGTGTCTCCAAAGTGTTCTTTGTGTGTAAGCGTGAGCCCTATGATGGATTATGACCTAGGATTATTCCTACCTTGTGCCCTGTCACTAGGCACTGGTTTTCCTGCTACCCTGCTCAGCATAAGCAGATAAGACTGAACTTAATAGAGGCTTTAATACTTTTGCCATGCATGTTAAATGTTCCTAGTATTAATTACAAAGAAGAGCAATTAAACAAATAGCTGTGGTTGTAACAATCTTAGCAACTCCTAACTATGTGAAAGTGGCCTTACTCGTGCTAGCATACCTTAGAGATGTCAGTTGATCTAACGCGTGTCTTTCTAATGCGAGAGGAAACTCCATACAGCTTCAGAGACCTGCCTACGCCACTGTATGGCCTCGGTTGTTTGCACTGTATGCACTCAGTTGGCCACTGGGATGAGGCAGGGGTTGATATTCTGGACTACTGACCAGAAGGTCCAGGGTTCATGTCCCAGCTTTGCCAAGCTGCCAGTGGTGGACACTTTAGTAAGAACCTTAATCGCTGTTACTGGTTTGGACCTTGTATGATTGTATCAGTTGTAGGTTCCTGTAGATAAGGGCATCTGCTAAATAAAGAAATGTAAATATTGATGGCTTAGGCAACCCCAAGACCTCCATATTCCTCTGTATGCGAATTGCAATTAAAGTTGACTTTGTTAAGAAAGTCAACAAAACATTTATTTACCTAGGGGTGACCAAACCTTTCCATAGGACTGTATCACCCACTTTGCAAGCTAGCTTAAACCAGTTTAGGTTTGCAGAGTGCTGGGGCTTGTAATGGCAGCATGGGGTGCAATGCAGAAATCTCTCCTGGACAAGTTTACACTGAACAGCCAAAATGTTAACTGGCACAAATCGGATAATAAATGACAATGAATGTCTTATGATAGCACACGCTAAGCTTTGGGATATTTGACAGTAAGTGGACAGTTGGTTCTCATAGTCAATGTGTTCAGGAGTAAATACCTAAACAACTTCAACAAGGGACAAATTTCCCATTTTCTTTTCATGCACATGGACGGTCGGGTACATGTGTACCGTTTGAAGTGATGGAACTTTTAAGAACACTGGACAAAACCTAAGAGAAAAAACATTTGCTTCCTGAAAATAAATGTGGGATAATGAGTGTCAAACCCAGTATGTTTTTTCAGAATTTCTGTATAACGTAGGAGTTTGTAGAACCATTATAATGTATTAAATCTATTCACAATTAATTATTTAACTAATCTCCTTAACCTTTGGCGACTCTAAGCCCTTGACCAGGTCATTTAGTTCAGGCTTTAATCAGAGGAGGATAATCAGGCATAAAGGGTTCAACATCTGGATCGCTGTGTTGTTTTCCAAATCTGGTTCATCTGTTGTTGTTTTCATGTGCCTCATCTAGGCTCCATAACTCTGGTGGCTTCTGTACTAGCAAATTGTTGCTATGTGACAATGGTGCTCTGTCTGAAGGCAGATTGAATGATTCAGTAGACTTTTAGGGTATTATGCTACGTTCATACATACACAGTTGCGGCCGAGTTAACCGAGATAAGCCTTTTCAGGCTTTACCTGCAAAAATCCCGGTTAAATGAGGTGGAGTCCAGGCAAAGCAGGTCAACCCTTTTTATAGGCAGGTTATACGGTTTTTCCTGCAATTATCCGGGCCGGAAGGGAAACCGATAAAGAGGTTCATTTTCGGTAAAGATGGCGGTCAATGCGGTATTAAGGTATATAAAGGTGAAACAGTACGGATGTGGAGGTAAACCGTACATATATAAGGGTAACATTTAGGAAGGTCAGGAAAATATGCATATTTAGCTCCGCCCCCTAGGACATCGCTGTGCAAAATTAATAATATAATGTAATGGCTTACAGCATACAGGACTCATTGTCTTTGGGTTGTTTGTATTTCAGTCACAAAGTTGTCATAGCAATGGAAATAGACCAATTAAAACCGCATGTCTGTGACTTAATGCCACGTTTTACTTTACATGGTCATATAATGCCACCTATTGGTCATAACAGGTAATGTACAAAATTACTCTTTCATCACAACAAAAACTGTTATTAAGTCACTGGCGAGGATATGCCTTACTTTCATTTTCGGTAAAATTTAAGGGTCCCGGTTTTTAGCTTTGAAAATCTGGTCACCCTAACCTACCTGTTGACCTTCAGTTATCCATTCGGTAAGCATTTCGTAAAGGCCCGTTGCCTTTCGGAAGGACAGGCAGGCTCTCGTCTTTCCAAGTCGTTTATACGGTCATTACGTAATTTTATGGTTCCGGCAAAAACTCCCGGAATTATTCAACATGTTGAAACAATTTGTGCGACCGGGATTTTTTTCCCGGTCTAGGCCACGCCCACCACGGGTTAATTCGTAAGCATCCAGGTTTTGCAGGAACACTCCAGGATACAATTCACAAGTTTCAGTAAGCCAAATCTCAGTTAACTCGGCCGCAACCGTGTATGTGTGAAGGTAGCCTTAGTCAGACGGAGTGACAATCCTACCACATGGAGACTACGACAGCCTAGTGTTGATGGTATTGGATTATGGATCAGAAGGACTATAGGCTTCATATCCCACTGCTGCCGCTGACGCTTCCTGTGCAAGGAACCAAAACTGCTTGAATTGTAAGAATCTACCAATCGTAAGTTGGTCTGGATAAAGGCATCTGCTAAATGACATAAATATAAATGATAATCTGTCGCATGATAATTCAGTTCTCGCAATCATTGGGACTGCAAATGGCATTGACCTTTGAGTACCTCTGAGCCAAACTCTCAGGTACACACAATAAACATGTTCAAACAAAAGTAGAGTTCATAGGCTTTCTTATTATATGTAGCCTTGGGCCTTAAGCGTATACTCACCACAGACATAACTATAGTTGTGTATTGTATTGCAGTTATTGTGACATTTGAGACATTTCTCCTGTATTAAATTTTGCTGAAGAGAGTAAACCTTATTTAATTATATCTAGTATGCCTGATAAATGTATCAAAATGTGTTGTAACAACATCTGTAAATGTGAGTAGCTTTTATAAACTCTCTGCCAGCATTAATTCCGATTAAGCCAGCCCAGAAATTCCTATAAGACAACATTTGCAAAGCAGCTACACTGAATGCGTGGACTAAACACAACAGCTTGCTTTGTGGGCAATATACTACTAGACTAAAATATGTCAGGAAATCACAAAAATAGGTTATATCTAGAAAATGATATGATTTTCATGATCAGAAGTCCTAAATCTATAAAATACACCCAGAAGGCATTTTAACCCTGAACCTTCTGGTCTAGAGTCCAGTGCCTTAACCGCTAGGCTACCACAGTCCTAAATCTTCATTTTCCATTCAGTCTAGTGCAATCAAGTTGATCAGCTATATCAAATTTGAGCTAAGATCACCAGTATCATTTGTGTTTCCTGCTTTTAGCAGGCACCTTTTTCAAGAGTGAGTCTAAGAACTTGTGTGGAAGGGATGTTCAACGGCTGAAAAGTGGTAGCTTGACAGTGCTGGGACATAAACTTTCAACCTTCTGATTTTTAGTCCAGTCCGCTATCTGGTGAACTGAATGGACTTTGTTTTCCCAGGCTGAGGGCCTCTCTGGATGGAAAGATGGAGGCAGAGGGACAATGGTGGAAAAGCCAGCTCGCCTCAGACATCCATCAGGCTCTGCGAATCAAGGTGAGCATTCCAATTCACAAGCACACTATGTAGTCTTAACTTATCAGTGACTCTGTTGGTTTATGAAGAATTTCTGTCTCGCACTTCTGGCTAAATTGCTCAACTAAGAGCAATTTAGATCGGTCTGATTCCCGGCTGTCTTTGAAGGAAAGACGTGAAATGTCACACGTCCTGTAGAATCCGTCCCCTCTCTGCTTGACCCAGCCATACACGTCTCTCATCCTCAGTATATGGGACCCTACACCACCATTTCCAGTCTTGTGATTAGCAATAAGGCGTGTGGTATATAGTTGTGGTTTTGTTTTAGGTCTGTGGTGGCTTAGTGGTTAAGGTACTGTACTCTGGGGGTGGTACGGTGGAGCAGCGGTTAGCGTGGTCGTCTCAAAGCAAGGTCCTTAGCCTCAGATTGTAGCCTGTTTTTATAGTGGCACCCAGTGTGGTCTTCTGCAGCCGTAGCCAATCGGCTTCAAGCTTAGAGGTGTTGTGCATTCAGAGAAGCTTTTCTGCATACATTGGTTGTAATGTGTGAGTATTTTGAGTTACTGTTGCCTTCCTAACAGCTCAAACTAGTCTGGCCATTCTTCTCTGATAATAACAAGGCATTCTCTCTCAGAGAACTGAGAGCCTGGGTATGTTCTCTCCTTCGGACCACTCTCTGTAAATCTCAACTCTGAGATACTCAGATTAGCCAATCTAGCACCAATAACCACTTTCAAAATCACTTAAATCACACTTCTTCCTCTTTTGATACTCAAATTTCAACAAGTTAACTTGTTGAAATTTGAGTATCAAAAGAGGAAGAAGTGTGATTTTAGGCATGCCTAAATACACGAGTTGCTGCCATTGATTGGTTGATTAGATATGTGTTAATGAGCAACTGTGGAGATGCATCTAATAAAACGAGTGTATAAGGGACTCTAATTATATTACAGCTCAGTTGGAATCATTAGATCAGTAAAAATGTGTTGCTACTTGCCTGTTTTGCATTTCTCCATTTGCTATATGTTGCATGTTTGTGTGTTTTTTTACTTCTCTTTGCATGTTTTGTCTGCTGTTCGTTAGCTCGTATACATGTTTTCTTCTTTAATTTGTTGTTTTGCGTAACCTGACTAAATGCGGCTTTAAGCATATATATTATGCATGTTTTATGTTTTTCTGTTGTGGGATAACCCATGTTTTTATCTTTTATGGGCCTTTAGGGCTAAATCTTGCTCGTTTATCTTATAGATGAAGCTGTTTGTCCCTGACAAATAAATTGATCGAATAATCAAAAACTAGTTTAAAACAAATCAGAACCTAGTCCTAAAATCTAAGGAGTTTTTGTCCTACAAATTAAGCCTTCTGTAAGAGTATGCGAATGATTGCATTCTCCTTGTCCAAAAAAAGCTTATCCTGTTCAGGGTAACGGTGGTTCCAGAGCCTAACTGGATTTCAAAGGGTGCAGCTGCAACCTATCTGATATCACTCAAGCAACCTAGTGCACTTCCAAAGGGACCTGGGTTTGAGTGCCTTTTGTCCAGGTGGGTGTCCCATGCAGACACATTTGGCTGTAACTCTGTGTGAGGGCTTTACCTTAGGATGAAACCATTATCTCGTACAGGTCACACCCTTTTTAATGTGACCTGTTTTTTTTAGGGATAGGTGCCTCGGCCCAACATCTGTATAGTGGTGAAGTGGCTTCAGTAAACCTGGCACAGCTGGACCTGCGTTCAAGTTTGACCAAGTCTGACCTTTTGTCTATAGAGTGTAAGCGCGTGTCGTCCTCTCATTGTCTGAGCTGTTTATGGGGGGCTGTAGATCATGTCCATGCCTGGTTGGGAATTACTTTTTGTTTGTACTTGAGTTTGACTTTTTACACAATGAGTAAGCACTTCTGTTAATTAGCCTTTGCTAATTAATGTAGCACTTGAAATTAGAGGCAAAGAGAGGACAAGGGGATGGGAAAGCATTGGAATTCTGGTTTTATCCTGGCTATGAAGATATTAAGACTACTGAGTTTGTCAAGGCACACACAAACACTTATTATTATTATTATTATTATTATTATTATTATTATTATAAGTTAAATTTATATAGTGCCTTTCTCATGCTCAAGGATGCCTTACAATAAATAAAACACTACATAGAATAAGTTACACGCAACCCAGACACAGTCAAACAACATAATACACACAGGGCAAAGCAGACAAACATCAACAGAGAATGAAAAAAAAAGTTCTAAATTCCATGACGATAGACACAGGTCGTTTGGTGATGGACCATTCTTCCGGAAACAATGGAAACAGCGATACCGCCCAGCACCCAATCCAGAGCACAGAGCGGACACAGCCGGCAAAATGTCCAAAGTCCGTGGAGCAGAGCGGAAAACAGGAGACCAAAACACTAGCTGGAAGACCAAAGCAGCCATCCGCATCGGCCTCTCGATCACACAGAGACAAAAACCGCGAGCCTCCAGACCGACGCCAACAGGCGTGCACAGTAAAAGAGACATGATTAGTCCCAGAGTAGTCACTCACGGCAGCAAAAATGGCCAAAATCCACAAGTACACGGACAAGTCAAATAACCAAAAACACAGAAAAATGCCCACAACAGAGAAAAAAGAAAAATTATCCAACAACAGGAGTGGCAGCTGACAAATATAGCGCACAACGTATCCCGGAACCGGAAACGAAATAACATCTGGGCACCAGTGCATCACTAAGGACTTTGGTGGGGTTGCTGTTACAGGGTCAGGGGACTCTACCTTGTTTAGTCTTCCTACCTTATATGCCCAGTTAGACGATTTAGACAAAAGTATTGGGACACATCTCTTAGTTACTGAATTCCAGCATTTATGGAAACATCTGGGGGAGAATGGGTCATACTAAATCTCTCTGTAGTATATTGTAATTATATTGAAAAGCGGAGGCTGTTAGTTGCAAAGAAGAAACCAACTCCATATTAATGCATGGGGATTTAGAACAGGAAGGCATAAAAGCACCAGTAGGTACAATGTGTAGGTGTCCCAATAGTTTTGTCCCTATAGTGTCTGTATGTGAGACCCAAAACAGCTACAAGCCAGAGCTATCAATCGAACCTTCGTCACTATGGAGAAGGGCTGGTGATTTTCCACTGTGCCCAAAGTTCACAGCTATTCAATACAACCTGTCTTATAAATGTTGGTATGCTTTTAAAGACTTTTATGAACGCATACATTTACCCATACTATGAACCACAAACTATTTAAGAATGCTTATTTTATTTTTCCCTTTGAAACTGTTATTAATTGCAGTTCAGATTACCCGACCCCACGAAAAAAATCCCCAATGCAGAATAAATCTTCAATGCAAGAATTCACGTTTTTCTCTCGACTTTGTTTTTTCTTACTTGTTTATTTCCAGATTCAGTAATTTGTCAGTGCTTTGCACAGTTCCTTTGTCCTTTAAAGAAAACATTTGCTGTTACTCCGTGTAAAATTACAGATTTTCTTTTGCATGTAGCACCACAGTGTACAGATAGCTTACCCATATAATTGCATTTAATTACGTTTAATTGCTGCAGAAAGGAAGCCAACATTGCAATCCCAATTAAAATATGACTAATTTGTGCGGCACAGAGCATGCATGCTGTGCAGCCAACTGTTTACTGAGCCTTTTGAGCCTTTTTTTTTTAATTTTTTTTCGTTGTATCAGTGGAAATTTGTCACGTGACTGATTGTGTGGCTTGTCAGTCTGTAAAGCACAAGCTCTCAATTAACAACTACATGGGAGTTACTAGAACGGTGCATCATCAGCATTTAAGTGTAAAGGGGTTTCCAAAATGACTGCTGACCCCATGCAGCAAGTTTTCCTTATTTCTTAGTATTATCTAGCTCTTAATAAAACACCATTTGTTTTTCCTCGTATTCTCTGGCACGGTTTAAAGGTTGATGTTTGAGTTTCCTCCTCCGTTGCTGTGTCATGGCTTTAACGCGACAGATAATTAAAGCTTCTACTTGCTGATTTGCAGGAAACACAAGGTTCATTGTTGCTGCTCAGGAAGATCACAATCTAGTGTGTTATTCAGAATTATAGAATTAATCATCATGCAGATCGGCAAAGGTTTGCACCCTGATTTCAACGGCCTACCGCTAAATGATTTTGCCTGCCAGTGCAGTTCTTGCCTCTCCTGTTTCTTAATTTGTTGGATTTACCAGCATGTCTACACATGGTTGTAATGAGAAACAGCTCTTTCTTAAATGCTAGTTAATATAACATGCCAGATTAGACTGACTGCTTCATTCACTGCAGGATATACATACATCCGGTGAGAGCTGTAATACATTTGATATGTGCATATTAAATGATGAAGGCTAATGGTTCAAGTCATGTTTGGAAAAAGTGTAAAGTGACCTCCCCCCCAAATTCATGCTCAACTAATGTGAATAAGAACAGGCTGGTCCAGTTTTACTTCCTTCAGTCGTTCCAATTCATTTTATTTGCGAATGATCAGATTCTCACTTTGACAGACTTAAGTAGCCAAAGAGTTATGAGGACCTTCAGCATTGAGGCATGCGGTTGATAAACTCTGCGTCCGTTCAGAGTAAACAGCAGCTGTAGAGTCGCCTAAATTGCAGACAGCCGCCACAAAAGGGCTGCTTGAGAGGGTCTGTGCTCAGCCCCACACCCCCTGAGGGACAGATGGCTGGGAGACATGGTGGCTGGTCGTGTAGAGGAACCAGAACAGCCACCATAAAGCAGCTCAGCGGTTCGACTCTCAGTCGAATGTTACCCTAATAAGCATGTGATGATTCTGCACAGAAAGTATTTCAATTGGCTGAAGGGGTGAACCTTTGGTTTAAAAAAACAAAAAACAGACCTCATGGATAGGTCTTAAGGGTCTGTAATAAGAGAGATAAATATTAGGACTGTGAAAAGATTAAAATATTTTCTTTGGGCTTTTCCCTTTTCAGAGGTCTCCACAGTGAGTCATCCTCCTCTATCTCACTCTGTCCTCTCCATCCTCTGTCCTCACACCAACTACTTCCATATCTTCTTTAACTACATCCATATATCTCCTCTTTGGCCTCCTTCTTCGTCATTTTCCCGGTAACTGCATTTCTAACATCATTCTACCAATACACCCACTGTCCCTCCGTGTCCAAATAATCTCAGTCTGTCCTCTCTAACTTTATCTCCTAGTTGTTAGTTTATGTAGCAACCCCCCACTGAAGATTGATGCTTATCAGTAATCTGGGTGAAAACTAGCAGAAATCAACATTTCCCTATACCATCTTCCAATAAACATCGATAACAA
>JAVSBU010340249.1:0-10665 GCA_033118015.1 Loricariichthys derbyi | reverse complement strand
TCAGTGGCATTCAACACCATTTACTCCACTATATCCATTCAGCTTAAGTAGATATGACCACTAGAGGGGACCTTTAAACCATTTAAAAAATTTGTACTTACCATTGAATATACATCCTACAGCTAGAATAATAGGAATCAAACAAAGATGGCCACTTCTGAACGACCCTTTCAAAATAAAAGACTTTGCCTTTACCTATGTATACACTGGTGTGAAGTCTGTATATTTAGGTACAGGCGGAGTCTTTTATTTTGAAGTTGTGTAAGTGACGTTAGCCATAATAAGAAAGTATTTATGTCAATATTAAATATAGATAACTTAAATATCAATTATGTAATTAACCCAACTGAATAAACATTTTAGGTGGTTATTTACACTCTATAATACGTACTACTCATATGCAAAAATACTTTAAACGGAGTACTGCAAAACCCAGTGAAACAGCAAAAATACCACGATAAATATTTTACATTAATATTTTTTGAAAATCCGTGGAACAGCGAGTCCGCAATAAACGAACTCCAAAGTAGTGAGGGAACGCTGTATCAATAATCAAATAGATTTGTTAGAATGACTATAGAACTTTGATACAGATATGCTTTAGTGTTGTATTGTACTGCGTCACTACCAGTAATCTTTCTATGCTGCTATTTTGGGTGAGGAAAAAAAAACTACTGTTTATGATAAGACAAAAATAAGTTTGTATTATAAAAACTGAAAAAAAAACCACGATGCAGAGTAAACTAGCCAAATCAACTTTCTGACGAACTACTTCCGGTTAGGTAATCGAACATTAGCTGATCCAAATTAACTGTGATGCTTTCTGAAAATGGAAACCAGTACTGAAAAAAAGACATTTTCTGAGATTGAAATTGTGATATAAAAAACAATGAGGATTTTCACCAGGCAATTCGATTAGCTGTATTTGGAAAGAATGAATCAGTCTAGAATTTTGTTGGAGAGTGTATGTGCATAGAAATATAAAGATTACTTAAAAAAAGGCTTTTTTTTTAACTGCAATGCTATATATACAGTTGGTTTTAATGCACCAAACATAAAGCATAAAATATTCTGTATTGTATAGCTGTACTCTTGTATCAATCCAGGCTGGGTCCGAACTGTGTGTCTATTTACTTTTGAATTGGACTGAATGGTGTCAGACATCGCATGGAGATTAGTCATGGAAAAGGGCAAGCGTTTGACTCTCTTTAGTATCAAGAAGCAAAAAACTTGTAGAATGATGTTTGACTCATTTGACCTGTGTGACTACTGCACATGTGGATGTAAAAGCAGAGTTGTTTTGGTGTTCAGTGTTCTCTTTTTCTATGGATTATAAGATAATGCTTTGGACAGAGACATGTTTTTATCACATTTTATAAATAACAAAGGTCGATTGCCGTCGGTGTTAGAGCTGTTTGGCTACCTATTGTGAAGACTTAGGATAAACAACAGTAATAAAGAAACAAACCATGCCACCTGCATTACAGGATGTTGTTCTTTTTTCACTTCCTGAAACCTGGAGCCTAATACTTTGCCTGCTTTCATGCTCCATTGCTCAATTACAGAACACTCAGAAAGCTCGAGCTCACTTGGTTCACAATCTGCCAAAGCTTCCTCCTATAAATATTTTACTGAGCTCGCTAAACTCCACTGAGGGTTGCAGACCGGGTCAGAGCTGGCTTTCTTAATTTAGTTGGTCTAGTGGGTGCAGAGAGTTCAGGGATGGCCTGTGGTCTTATTCCTTTTTCTTTTAACCTTTGTAGGGTGTTCGTGGATCCTTAATGTCTTATAAAGACTTAATTTATTTATCTGAAAAAAAAAAAATCAATATTTTTTCTTAAAATATCTTCTATAGCATGGATAGGAAGTACAATTTTTTTTTGTCTTGTATTTAATTTCAAAATTTCCAGGAGTGGGACTGTGGTGGTCTAGCGGTTAAGATACTGGAATATGTACCTGAAGGTCCAGGGTTCAAATCTCACCTCTGCCAAGCTGTATGGATATGTTTATGAAGACTCTACTCCTTCCTTGCTTTTCATTGGTGTCACACATTAATCCATACATGTCTTTGTTTTGCAGGTTATGCAATGGTCACTGCAAGTCAGCCTAAGCTTCAGGTGCTCTCTTCTCTCGCCCTCTGGTTTCACAGTGCTGCCTTTCAGGCAGTGATTTCTCACCCGGCTCCTGCCACGTAAGCAGACAAGATTGCAAAGATCTGCCCTGTGCCCAACATGACGGCCACCACCCGGGGCTCCCCGGTTGGGAGCGGCGACAACCAGGGCCAGAGCCAACCCCCGGATGGCCAAAGCCAAGCCCCACTTCCCCAGAACCAGGTGTGTGTGGATAAATTAATATAAAGGCATAACTTCATATGAATACATTTATATTACTGGTGCCAGCTTTTGTTATTAATTTGCGTTCAAATTGCTCACGTCTGCCAAATTTATAGGCAGAACTACCCATTGTTTTTCACTAACTTTACTTGCCTTATATCTTGTAGCTTGTGAATACACCTTATTGATAGACTCGTCCATCTCTGTGAATGGAGGCTTTAAATGTGTCAGTGCAGCACATTCTCTCATCAGAGTGACAGTCGTTAGAGAAGGAAGATAAAAACCAATATGTACATCCAGATATTGTTGACTGATTAAAGGGGCAATTCTTTACTCACAGTACTTGCAAGTTAGGCCACCATTAGATTACACACATTGTTTAGAAATGGTGTAATGAACATAAAGTAGAACCTTGGAAATTCAAACCTAACTTTGGAATTAGTTCGAAGTCAGACTCAAATTTTCCTATAAGTAAAGTAAATTTGTTCCCAACCAAAAAAAGTTTTATATGCCTGTGTACGTATGTAATTAATTAAAAGCATGAGTAAAGCAAATGAATGTAATACAATGCATAAAATCAAAAGACGTGCAATAGGTGTAATCTAAAAACATGAAATAAGTGAAAATAAAGTGAAACTATACAACTTTCATTCTCCAGTCTCTTAACAGAATGTTCTTAAATAGTCCAACAGGTCAAAACAAAGTGTGCCTTAACACATTTACATAATGATATATAATACTATATTGCATTATATTATAATATAGTATAATATAAGAGTCTTACATAATACAATATCTCATATGTGACCCAGTATGGCAAAACCAGGCATAATGCACCAAAAATCAAAATTGAGATAATGACTGAAAAATACAAATTCTACAGCTATTTCAAGTTCGGGAGTCCTGCCAGACTTTCCGAAAGTTGATTTTGAGAAAAAGGCTCCTAAAGTTTTCTTATAGTTCAAAATCAAAACACCATAGCAACCACGCATGAGATTTGGCACATAATTTGATACAGGGATAGGTTTCAAGAAAAAGTTCCATCTCGTACAATATCGTTTACAGTAATACCTCGTTTATCGCAGGAGTTACGTTCCAGAATCACCCGCAATAAACGAAAATCCGCGAAGTAGAAACTGTATATTTATTTAAGTATTTATATACTATATTAAGGCTTTAAACCCCAGCTGAACTCAATTACACATGCATCAGCGCCTCGCCGCTAGGTGGCAATAAAGACTGTCTAATCGCAATCGCCTAAACACAGAAGCAGGCCCACTCCGTTACATAAGTAGTCTGGTTTAAATGATAAAACACAGCTAATAATAACAACACTGTAAAACCCAATAATTAGAATTAATATTCGTAATATATTTTTATACATTTTAGTATTTTTTTCATGTAAAAATTCATAAAATATATATATATATATTTTCCGTCGATCAAAGTCAGTAGAAAACCCATTATTTTTCCCATTAATATCTTATAAAAACCCACGAAAGAGTGAATCCGCAAAAGCCGAAGCGCGAAGTGGCGAGGTATTACTGTATATCACAATGCACCGCGCGGAGCCCTCTCAACCAATCAGAGCGCCCGTCTCTGCTGGTGTGTAGCAACAAGCTTGGGATTGTTTATGCTGAAGGGGCTTCGTAAAATTGCATTTTATTGGAGGAAAATTATATAATTGGGGGTCCCCTCATTAAAATAGAGCAAGAAGGAATGACATAGACGTTTCTCCATCAAAATATGGGCACTGGAATATATCATGCATGTCCTCAGAGCTGGTGAAAGTGGAGTGGATTTTTTCTTGTTTTCAGGTATTCATGGCCTATTTTACCCAGACCAGATCGTAAAAAATTTATTTTTTTGAGTGTTTAAGAATATTTTTTTATTGTTTAAATGGATTTGATGGATAGATTATGGTATAAGCTTGCAATTTTCGTCAAAATCTCAAAATTGATCTGGGGGTGCTTTTTCGTCACTTCCCTTAGTTTAACAGGCTATAGCTCAAAAGTACAATTTGCAAATTGTGCCGTAGCGGGTCGCATATGCTTAATCTCATATGTTATTGCTTCTTTTTTTGCCGATTGGCAGAACTTATTGGTGCATTATCGCCACCGACTGGTGGCTGGAAGATTGCATCCCTGATTATTCTATTTAGGATGCTGATGTTCAAAGTTAGAATTATTGTTTGAATCTGGAGGGGAAAAATTCAAACAGATTTCATGGTTCCACTGCTTATTATTTCTCAGCCCCTTTTAGAATTACAACCAGGAAATACAGGAATGTTATGTGCACTTTTTAAAACCCTGAAAAAAATCAGAAAAAAATTGTTTCTGTAGCTGAGTATTTACTATGATTTATGCTTACACTTAAGCAATAGCAACAGCTGGAAACTTCTTTGGGTTGCCAGGTTGACCCTTCTCTACAGGCGGGTTAAGATTTGCTTAAGCTCACGCATATTGCAATGAATATCAGTGGAAAAGAGAATTATAGAGTAACAAATCCAAGCTTGAAAGTTTTGGATCTAATCACCGACTATTATGTTTGGCCCTTAAATCTTTGCAAGTGTAATAGTGACTGTTGTCAGTCATACGAAACAAACATCATCCTTCAGTATCGTTAAATACAACACTCACTGATACTGTAGAATTTTCTTTTTTTTGTCCATATGCAAATTTTTCTCAGAGAGATATGTACAACCACAGACATCCATTTTGATGAACTCTTTTTAATCCAAATATGGCATAACAAATTTAAATACATTCACCCACATCAAAAGCCTCATTCTGTCATTCTGCCTAGTGAAATATGCATGTAAAAGTATAGTATGCACTAAAAATATACTCAAACATTGATTCCTAAGCATTACCTCGTTACTTGTACACTTTATATTGTAAACAACAGTTGCGTGTTCGTTTATTGAAAGAACAGTTTTTTGACCACAGCCACACCCGTGAACAGACGCACACAATGCACGTTTTAGAACATGGTTTACAGGGCTTTCAAATTGTTTTGGAGTAGCAGGGGGGCATGCCAAAGTAGCAGGCAACTTATGACTGACGGGAAATATATGAATTACACTATTTCGACAGAGAATGAATTAAAAAGTAGATGGCACAGAGTGTTGGAGTAGGTGGAAAATGTGTCTGGCATAATTTGAAAGCCCTGGGTTTATAGCTGTATGAAGTTCAAGCCAGTTATGTATGCTGTATGTAGCTGTATGAAGTTCAAGTGTTATGTAAGTGTCTATGACAAAAAGTACAAAAATGACATAGAATACTCAAAGCTCAAAAAACTGAAAGGAACTGCAAAGAAAGTTTCATTGCGATATGTTTGCTTTTGATTTCCACGGAATAAATGCATTAAAGAGCATAATTAGTTGTGTATAAAAATGCTCGTTTATGGGTTACAAATCTTAGATGGCTTTGTTTGTTTTCGTTTCCGTATATAGGTGACCTCTCCCAACTCTTCTACTGAAACCTCTCCAGTCAGCCCACCAGAGGAACAGGGGCAGGGGGATGGTCAGCAGGCTCAGGAGGAGGAGCCAGCCTTTCCCCATGCTGACCTGGCCAAGCTGGATGATATGATCAACCGGTCTGTCCAGTTAATATCGACATTGTTTTGGTTTCTGGTTTGGTTTCTGTTTTGTTGTGCGATTTCTAATTTCATTGTGGTACTTATGCCTTGTTGTTAATGCCAAACCGTTCAGACCTCGCTGGGTGGTTCCTGTTTTGCCAAAAGGGGAGCTGGAGGTGTTACTTGAAGCTGCTATAGATCTCAGTAAAAGAGGTAAACATTAATGAACTTTGTGTACTAGGGTGTGCGATATCGGCAAAAACTGATATCTCAGTGTTTTCAGGGATTTTGTTGAAGTTAGGTGATACTTTGCGTCATTTAAAATGTGTGTGAAAGTCTCACATTGAACTGGCTTGTATCATCAAGCCTCAGTCATGTCCAGATCACTCTCGTCATTATCCGAGTCAGTCTCATTGCTGTTACTTAACTGTTTAGTGATGATTCCGCCCTTCGTGAATGTTCGAATAAAGACTGTAGAGACGCTTCTACCTGCTGTTCGATAACCCACTGTTCAAGTTTGTCCTCTAAATGTGGCCATCACGCTTTGTTCCCTCAGAAACTCTGTTTGGTCTGAATTTCAATCTGTAGAGTAAAAAGCTCGAGCAGTTTCTTCCCTAACGTTACTTTGCAGCCAGGTCCCATCAAACAGCATGTAAACGCTCATTAAAACTCTGAGTGTAGATGGCGTCACTGAGATTTCTCCAAGTGCAGATAGCGTGACCGTGGTAACTCTGTTTGGCCTTCTTTGTTAGTTGTTAATAGCATATGAATTGTTACTTATTAAAGGTACCATTTACTGCTCATATCTACTTAAGCTGAATGGGTAGATCCGAGAAAATAGTGTTGAATGCCGTTGAACGTTTTGCCGATTTGATTTTGTTTAACCTGTTAAAAGTGGGTAAATCACGCTCAAAATCAAGCTGTCGCGGAAATTACTGAATACTGCCAAAGATAATCATGCGATGTGATGTCACATGCCGGAGGAAAAAGATTCATACTGTAGCGACGCGGGGAAAATAAGAACGCTGCTTTGGTCGTGGATAAAGAGGATTCATCTCGTATAGGGAACACAAATTGGTAAAAATCATAGTGTGACCTATTTCGCATGGAAAATCTGACCCATCACGAACGCTACGTCAGGCACAGACCGATTTCCGATCTCATCAGCCTCTCAGCAAGAATTCGGTGAGTGGTCTATTTTATTGCACTAAATATCATAAAATTGACTAGTACAAGCGAGATTTTATTGCTGTGACACTTAATTAACCCAATCAGATCGATAACTGACACCCTAATAAGACCACTCCATTGGACCTTTAATGACATCAATGGAAGGAAATTTAAGTGTAAGGAAAACAGGTCTGTCTTATTTAAAATTGTAGCGTGTGAACTGCAGACACTGACATTTTGCCACAAAAACAGGGTTATAGTCAAGCAGAACATCTGATCGGTCATTTTTATCTGTCCGTAATGACAGCTAAATTACAAAAGAGTTTGCAGATTGGCATCATTTGCATCAATTTCAGTTTTTCAAAGCCAAACCACCCATGCAAATATGGATGAGGCATGTCAAGCAATAGGGTTGAGTCTGAATGACGTATTTTTCTAAAAATAGCATGCTCAAATGCGCATGCGCGCGTACATAAGCTACTCTCGGACAAATGCTGCATGCTCGCGTGAGTGCTTCTTTTGCGTCCAAACTCGTCATCAAAACCGCTTAGAAATGGTCTCAACAAAGCGTTGCAGTTATGGATTGTGCCGGAGCGATTCGAGATACTCCCATAAGGACTACATGAAGGGATTAACATTTATTACATTTGTAAAACCTCGTCACAATCTTGATCGGTGTAAAAAGTGGGCTTGAGTATGTGGACGAACAGACTTAACACACAAAATAGTAAAGAAGGACACGTATATATGCTCCAAACACTTCATCGGTGAAGCGGAGCCTACTGATAAACACCCTGACCCGATACCAGCTACATATACTCCAGAACAGGTTGGTTTTTTACTGTTAATTAGTCAGTAACATGGCTAAACATAAACCCAGAAGTGACCAATGGTAGTGTGCACTAAATACAGGGTTTCCACAGAGTCTTAAAAGTTTTAAAAGCATTGAAGTCATGACTTTATCATCGGTTTGCAAGTAACTAACGTTAACTGATTTTGAAATAAAATACTTGACCGCTAAACAGCACAGGTATCGTTCAAAATTGAAGACCCAAATCTTCACAATAAACAGAAAGAGACAGTACGAACACAGTTTATGTAAAAAGTTTGGTTAATTGGGTATTAATAAGACGATAGAGGTGTGATGGGACCATTCTGGCCACAAACACTGCCGAGTCTGACTAAACAAACAGCTAGTAACTTTCCAACTCACCTACTCACTAAATCCTAGAAAGTCTTTCTACCAGTTAACAAGCAAGCCTCGACATTCCAGCCACCTTTTTAGCTGAACTACGCTGTGGTTCGTGATCGTTTCATGCAGAAATGAAACCCTCCTGGAATATCGTTTTCACAGAGAGTGATGAAAGGTTGAGTACATGTATGTACCAGTAGCCATGCTGAAGCGTTTGTTCGAAACATCCGGGTCAGTCGTGATGTCATTCGGACTCAACACTATTGAATCTAATGTTGTAGAAAGCGAGGCTGGTGGTGTCTGTATTTTGTCTTCTGCTGCAGTTTGTTCACTCATTTTTAACATCAGTTGTGCGTTTAATGTTTATGCACAGTAGCGTCTCCTACCTGGCCACAAAACGTAGTGAATACGGGAACTATTCGATTATGTCAGCTCGTTAAAACAACAATTAAGATGTTAGCGTAGCAAATGCATATCGCACCCCCCTGTCGTTTAACTTCAGCTGTATTATATATGAAAATAGTTTTAATGAATGTTCTTTCTCCTCTGTCTGCATTTCACTCAAGGGCTTGATGTGAAATGTGAGGCATGTCAGAGGTTTTTTCGAGATGGCCTTACTATTTCGTTCACCAAAATCTTGACAGATGAGGCAGTGAGCGGTTGGAAGTTTGAAATTCATGTAAGTGCTGTTTTATGCAGTACATTGTTCTAAGTTGTTGGTCATCGATTACTGATTTGATAAAGACTCTGTGTTCTCTCTTCTCCCTGCTGGACTTCTGCTTGCTCTCCACAGAGGTGTATCATCAATAACACACATCGGCTGGTGGAACTTTGTGTGGTCAAGTTGTCACAAGATTGGTTTCCTCTCCTTGAGCTGCTAGCCATGGCAACCAACCCTCACTGCAAGTTCCACATCTATAACGGGACAAGGCCATCGGAAACTGTGCCGGCTGGTGCCCAGCTTGCTGATGATGAGCTGTTTGCACGTCCACCAGACCCTCGTTCACCTAAGGTATGCACAACCTCAATGGGTTTGAATTATCATGGTTATTGATTCATATCTTCCTTCGTGTCCTTGTAACTCTTCTGTGTTCAGGGCTGGCTGGTGGACCTCATAAATAAATTTGGCACGCTTGGAGGCTTCCAGATTCTGCACGATCGTTTTCTGAGTGGCCAGCCTCTTAATGTTCAAATCATAGCAGCTCTGATCAAGTAAGATTTCTTTCCTGTAAGCAATCCCAAGTGTGGAACCAAAAGGAAATCCCCTTTGTAACTGGCTAATTTTTTTTTTATTCACAGGCCTTTCGGGCAGTGTTTTGAGTTCTTGACGTTGCACACAGTGAAGAAGTTCTTTATGCCCGTGATAGAGATGGTTCCACAGTTTCTAGAAAATCTCACCGATGAGGAACTTAAAAAGGAAGCCAAAAATGAAGCTAAGAATGATGCTCTTTCTATGATCATCAAGTCATTGAAAAATCTAGCATCCAGAGTACCAGGACAAGAAGAAACTGTCAAGAACTTAGAAATATTCAGGTTAAAAATGATCCTTAGGTGAGTGACCTATAGCGTTTTATTAATTGACGATGTGGTTGGATAACAGTTTGAACAGACATTTGTTAATAGGTGGTTCTAGGGACTAATTTGGCAGCGGAGCTCCCCTCAGGACTAGATTTGTTCCAGGGCTTGTTTTGCTTTGCATTCGCACTGCCAGTAGGAATGATGTGTGATGAAGTGGTATAAGCCACACAAGATCTGGTACCTCCTCCGTATCTATTTAAAAATAGTGGTTGCTCTCAGCACAGCCACTTACTATACACTTGTGTACATCTCTTACATTTGGACCAATCACAAGCATACTTTGGTCTCTCAGGGTTCCTATGTGCTGAGAAAAGCACCTACTGTGAAGGATGAGCCAAATAATTTCTTATACATGGCCTTTTAAGAAGTGCGATCATTCCCATTTCCTGTAGAAATTTCCAACAACTATAATAGAATTCCTCTGGTGCAAAGAGCTGCTAATAACAGCAGTATTGTTTAATTTATTAGTTTTGGCCTCGTTTCTTGTTGAAGGTCTTCTCATATAAAGACTAGTAATAGGATTTGTAGTAATTAGCGCTATACAGTTAAAATTTCCCATGTAATGTAATAAATCTTTTCATAGGTTGTTGCAAATTTCTTCTTTTAATGGAAAAATGAATGCACTAAATGAAGTGAACAAAGTCATCTCGAGTGTTTCCTATTACACTCATCGCCGTGGAAGCCCAGAAGAAGAGGAGTGGCTCACTGCAGAAAGGATGGCGGTAAGAGCAGTGTGTATACATAGGTGTGTGTGTGTGTGTGTGTGTGTGTGTGTGTGTGTGTGTGTGTGTGTGTGTGTGTGTGTGTGTGTGT
>JAVSBU010340239.1:0-10666 GCA_033118015.1 Loricariichthys derbyi | reverse complement strand
CCCGTATCTCATGAATGGAGAAACTTGTATCCAACAATGAAAATGGCATTTCTATGGCATTTATATCCTTGAAATGAGATGAATCCTCTATGATAGACCATGAATCCTCCTGGACAGATGATGTATTGTCCTCGGCAGGCTTCGTCAAACCATGGCATCCAAACATGGGTCTCGTCGTCAAGCCCGGGAAAAATCAAACATGTTTGATTTTATCCATGGTTCGTAGTATTTAGGCCACACCCTCCCATTATCACAAAAACGGCCCGGTAAAGCTATGAGATGCCCCGGACACTCAGAGTAAACTCAAGTAAGCACCGGAAAAGGCCTTGCCATGACAGCCCAGGTCAAAATACTGCTATGTGAGAATGGGGTATACCATTAAGTGCAGCATGAGACTCTGGCAGCAGTAACTATAGCAGCATAGCTAAAAGGTTTTTAAAAGTGAAAAATCAGAGGAAAACACAGCCAAGAGAGATCACATGAGACATCAGCAACCCACCTCCCTAGCAACCAACTTATGTCGTTGCATAAGCGAGAGCACAAGTCTCAGTGATCACGAATCCCCTGGCTCTGCCCTTAATCTAACATAAACATCAAAGGGACCCAATACCAGGCTAGCCAACAGCCAAGGCTTAACAAATCAGACATGCCAGATGTAACCCTGGACTCCAGATCCAAGGATCCAAGCCATACATCCCATTCTAAGTCTAATTAAAAGCCTGCGTAAAGAAGTATGATTTTAGCCTAGACTTAAAAGTTAGTAGACCATCTGAATTGCGAATTAACAGTGGGAGTTTATTCCATAATTGGGGGCAAGTAGGAGAAATCCTTTCCCCATGCTGTAGTTTCTTTTTTAATTCTAGGAATTGAAATAAGTCCTGTACCTTGTGACCGAAGTAGACAAGTTGGATTGTAAGACTCTAAGAGTTCACTTAGTTACAGTAGGGCCAGGCCATGTAGAGCTTTATGTTACTAGAAATATTTTGTAATCGATATGGAATCTAAGTGGTAACCAGTGTAGTGATGACAGAACAGGATTGATATGATCAAACTTTTTGGTTCTAGTTACCACTTGAGCTGCTGCATTCTGAACTAATTGAAGTTTATTTATAGATTTACTAGAGCTTCCAGCAAGTATTGCGTTACAGTTTTCTAATCAGGTTATAAATGCTTGAACCAGTTTCTCAACACCTAGGAAAAAACAATTTTTACCGATGTTGCTAATGCATGCATCAAATGAGAGACCTGAATCAAATGTAACACTTTACAAGTTATTTACAGATGTATTGGGTGTTACCGAAAAACCATGTAGATTTAGGATAGACATGAGTTCAGTAAAAGAAAATTACATGTCATTGTAAGTAGACCTCAGACAGGACTAGCAAGCAAAAGCAGTTTAATGATAAGCATAACAAAAATGACATCATAGTGTGTTGGGAACAAAAGGGCCAATAATCAACACCCAAAAGCCAACACAGCACAAAGCTCAGAAGATTCTCAAAAAGCGGGAAGGAACAGTCAGGGAAACACCAACACTCTGGTTCAGGATAACTCTGCAAAAATGCAAGAACAAAAGGTTAAGCCAAACGAGAAACTTAAAAGCCAATGTCAGTCTCCAGTACATAGGGAAACAAGGCAGATGCAATAATATGAACCCACAGAGAGCTCCAGCCAGCTCGCTACTTATAAAGGAGAGAAGAGAGCTCAATTAGAGCTCAATTAGAGCTCTCCTCAAATGAGCTGCAGGTTATCTTGTTAAGCTGGCTGGGCGCTCTGCAGCAAGTGTATTACGACTGATTGGTGTCTCTTTGGCGGCCTCTGGTGGCCATAGACTTGACAGAGCCCCCCCCCCTTCAAAGGCTAACTCAGGGAGCCTTCATCTTCTTCCTCCCCCTGGGCCTACCTGGCTTCCATGGTGCTGGTTTGCTGGGGAACTGCTGGTGAAAGTCTTCAAGGGGATCAAGGGTATCTTCAGTGGGGACCAACTGTTCTCCTCCAGACCGTAGCCCTCCCAAGCTACCAGGTATTGTATCCACCCCTGTCTGCACCGGGGGTTTGAGCTCCTTGACCGTGTAGGTGGTCTCATCCTCAGCCTCCACTGGTCCTGGAGCTTGAGGCTCCCCCCTCTTTTTCATCCAGGGGCCCCTCCTTGGCTGGCTTGAGCTGGCTGATGTGGGACACCGAATGGGTTCTACAGTGGTGGGGGGTTAATCAAACGTTGTAGGCTACCTCATTCACTCTCTTGAAAATTGCGTAGTGGGCTATCTACATGGGGTTCCATTTCTTCAGGCCTGCTCCCTGGTGGAGTGTCTTGGTTGCCACCCAAACCCTATCTTCCTGGTACTGTGGGGTCATACTGTGGAGCTGGTCAGCGTGGCGTTTTATCTGAGCGATAGCTTTGACGAGCTGCTGGTTAATAAGTGCCCAGACACTCTCTCACTTCTTAAACCACATGTCGACCGCCGGGGTAGCCGTAGGGTTCGGGTTCCAGAGCTACAGTGGAGCCTGGTAGCCTAGGACACACTGAAAGGGCATTAGGTCTGTGCGCCTGAGCGAGTTCTGTGTGTACTCCACCCACGGCAGATACCTTACCCAATCCTGAGAACGATGATGGGAAAACATCCTCAGGAATTTGAGTAGCTCCTGATTTACCCTCTCAGCCTGCCCATTGGCCTGGGGATAGCCCGAGGTGAGACTCACCATGACCCCCAGCTTTGTTCATGAAGTTGTTCCACACTCTCAAATTGAATTGGGGCCCTCGGTTGCTCACCATGTCTTCTGGGATCCCAAAGTACCAAAAGACAATCTCAAACAGGACCTCTGCCATCTCCATGGCAGTGGGAAGGCCTGGTAGGGGAACAAAGCACACAGACTTCGAGAACTGATCCACGATGACTAAGATAGTGATGTTACCTTGTGACGGTGGGAGATCGGTCACGAAGTCTATGGCTATGTGGGACCAGGGATGTTCCAGCATGGGCAGCGGCAGGAGCTTTCCCGCTGGCAGGGCTCTGGGGACCTTCACCTTTGCACACAGGGAACACAAGGAAACAAAGTCGTTCACGCCCTTAGCCATCTGAGTCCACCAGTATTTACCTATCATTAGATCCAATATATGCTTCATCCCTGGGTGCCCAGGTGATGAGATGGCTGCGGAGGTCAGTGGGAATGTATAGGAGCCCTGGAGGACACTGGCTGGGACCCAGGGGTGGTTGGCGTGACCTTATTTGAGTGTCTAGTTCCCATGTGATGCCTAAGCGGAACTTGTGGTACGGGATTACGGGTTGGCCGAGGTCTCTCTCCTCCTTGGCATGGACACGGGACAGTGCATCCGCCTTTCCATTCTTTGAGCCTGTAGGACATAAGAAAATAAAAATGAGCAAAAAACATGGCCCAGCAGGCCTGCCTTGGGTTCGATCTCTTACCGGACTTCACATACTCCAAGTTCTTGTGAGCAGGGTTGACTAAAAACGGGTGGGTGGTACCTTCCAGCCAATGCCTCCACTCCTCCAGAGCTAGCTTAACTGCCAAGAGCTCTCTGTCCCCTACATCATAGTTCCTTTTGGCTGGGGACAGTTTCCTCAAGTAGAAGGCCACTGGGTGGAGCTTAGTGGGTTTACAATGGCATCGAGAGAGGATCACCCCTACCCCTATGTCCAAGGCATCGACCTTGACGATTAATTGAATGGTTGAGTCAGCTTTCTTGGGAATAGGGGTGGTTGTGAAGGCCTTCTTTAGTGTCTGGAAGGCCCGAGTCACCTCTGCATCCCAGGGGAGTTTCTTGGGGGCCACTTTCAGCAGATTGGTGAGGGGAGCGGCAAAGGTGCTGAAGTGACGTATGAACACCCTGTAAAAGTTTGCAAACCCCAAGAAACTCTGTAATTGTTGTGGGGTCATAGACGGGGGCCAGTTCTACACTGACCTTCCCCGGGTCCATAGCGATCCCCTCTGGCCTGATGTGGTACCAGAAGAACTGTATGCGTTCTTGGTGAAACTGACATTTCTCCCCTTTAACATAGAGGTGGTGCCACAATAGTCTGCTCAGCAACACACTGACGTGGCTCTTATGCTGGGTAAGAGTTTGGAGAGTAGATCAAGATACTGTCTATATATGAGATAACATATTTTCCCAGCATGTCATGGAGTACCTCATTAATCAGGTTCTGGAAGACGCTCAGTGCTGCAGCCAAAGCATACAGCATGACCAGATATTCAAAGTGGCCAGAGGTGGTGCTAAACACCATCTTCCACTCATCAGTGGAAGACCAGGTTGTAGGCACTACAGAGGTCCAACTTCATAAACACCTGGGCCTCTCACAGTTGCTCCAAGGCTGATGGGACTAGGGATAATGGGTACAGATACCTGACACTTACCTTATTGAGGCCATGATAGTCTATGCAAGGGCAAAGCCCTCCCCCTTTCTTAACCACAAAGAAAAATCCCACGGATGCCGGTGAGGTGGAGTGCTGGATGTACCCTGCTGAATGTACTCTTCCATGCCGCACTTCTTGGGTAATGACAACATGTAAATCTTCTGTGGAGTGGGCTACAGCCTGGCAGCAGGTCGATTTTGCAGTCATACTCCCAGTGAGGGGATAATCCTTCCGCCTCCCTCCTGCTAAACACCTCCCTCAGGTCCTGATAGCAGGTGGGGATATTGATTTCCTGATCGATCTGGGGGCTCTCAATGGTGGTAACATTAGTGCATAGGGGCTGGGTCTGCAAACAGTGGTTGTGAAAGTATTGCGACCAGGCTTGAATCTGCTTCCAGTTCCAGGAGATCAATGAATCATGGCGGCTCATCTACAGTAGGCCCAGGATGATGGGGTAATTGGATGAGTGGGTCACTAGCAGTGTGATGTCCTCCTCATGGAGCACTCCCACTGTGAGTTTCAGTAAGGGTGTCTGGTGGGTAATGCTGCCCCCACCTATTGGTCCCCTGTCAATGGCCCTGATCTGGAGCTGATGTTGGAGCTCTACCATCAGGATGCCAAGGGCCTGCAGGGTGCCCTAGTCCATGACGCTCCTGGCTGCTCCAGCATCTACAAGGGCCAGGAGAAAGAAACTCTGAATAACGTAGCTAATCTATCTTCTGGTGGCAAAGGGTCAGCTGTCGGCGGCTCCTCTCCAGGACGAGCACCGAGGAGATGGTTTAGTCTGATGGCAGTGGCGATCAGGGTCTCCAGGGTCATGGCATCATTATGGCAGGCTAACTCCTGGCACACTGCAGTGGAGAGGGCACGACGAAAGATCACTTTGAGGGCAGGCTGGTTCCACCCACGGGCTGTGGCTATGGTCCGAAACTCCAAAGCGTATTCTGCCATGTTGCCTTCACAGCCTTTCTTGCTTCCCAGCCCTCTGCTGGGTGGTCGACGACAGTCTTGAAGTGTTTGATAAAGTTACGGTAGACTTCTGCTGGAGTGCCTCCAGACTGCAGTGGTCCATTCTAATGCCTTGCCGCTTAGGACACTGATTACTAGCAACACCTCTTGCTCGTTGGTGAGAGTCCCTTGGGCCAAGAAGAACAGCTCACACTGCAGGAGAAAACCGGGATACTGGGAAGGATCATCATTGTAGTGTTCCGGCCTGGGAATGGGGAGCATCGGGCTGGGCGCAACAGGAGCTTGGACCTGCTTCAACCACAGCTGTCTATCCTGGAGTACTGCTCGAACCTCGCCCAACTGTTGTGTGCTCTGTGCCAGGGCCTGCTGCAGACCCTGGACCTCTGCTGCTTCCATGTCAGCAGCTGGTCAATTTGTAAGTTGACCTCACACAGGAGTAGGAAGCAAACACATTTTTTTTAGCCTGTCATATCCAGCCAATTAGCAAGCAGAATATAAGTCTGAGTGTTGCGTTGTGCCAGAAACATTTGCTTTGCCAAGTGGCACTTTAATAGCTCAATGCAAGTTCCTCTTGTTACTTAACATTTTGTGTTTATTTATATATTTATTTAATCAAACATTACGTAATTTAACCGGAACAGGGGAGACAGAAGAGAAAAGCAAAAAAGGAAAGTAAACAAAAATAAAACAAAGGAGGAAAGAAAAAAAGGGTCTGTCCAAAAAGCTGCTGCATCAATATCAGAAGGTATTATGGCACCAACTGCTGCATCTGAAAGACAAAACCACAACACAAGCTCACAAACCAAAGCAGCAAAATTATATTGGCATATGTGTGGGCCAGAAACCTGAACAGTTTTGCATATTTGTATATGTATGTATGTGTATGCATGCATGCACTCATGTAACTGGGTGTATGTCTGTATGTCTCCATGTGTGTATATACAGCGATACAGGCCTAAACAAGATGCCAGGAACAGCCTGAGAAATGCATCAGCAGACCGTGCCAGCGCCCACAGCTATGTCCAGAATGCAGAACACACAGCACCCACGCCAGGGGGCACACCCCGGCCCCCACTGGCAGAGACAGCAGGGTGCAGACACAAGTGCGGCCAGAGCTCCAGACACCACCCCGAACCAGCCTGGCTGGCCACCCAGTCACCCCAACAACTGCCGAAGCCCACCCCACCACCCATCCACTACACTCTCCTAAATGCCTGAGAGAGCACAACCAACCAACTTATTATGGAGCAGCGCTCCCCCGCCCCACCCGTGCACCTCATAATGACCCGCCCAGCCCCCTGTCCCCACCAGGCACTGCCAGTCATGGAGACCCACCTCCCACAACCAACCACCAACCGGCCAGCTCGGCAAGCCAAGCCAACAGCAGAGCAACCCGCAGCCTCCGCCGGGGGATGCGGGACGGCCGAGGCATCCTGAACCAGCGCCGCAGCCAACCCACCCAGAGCACCCCAGGCCCTAACAGCACTGCTGAGGCTACAAGATAGGACCAGGGGGGAAGGAAATGGAAAAAGAAGAGAACATGACCCATCCCAAGCAAGGCAAGACAACACCAGGCCCACCGCCCACCAGCACCCACCACCACCACCAGAAAGAGTTGACACCCCACCCTTCACCGCACGAGATACAGAACCACTACTCCCTGAACTCCGAACCCTAAATAGGTGACCCAACACAAGCACGGACCCCACACAAAGACCGCACCAAAATCGAGTGCCCACCGAGCCAAAACAAGACCACCCTGAAACACACTGTGCCACATCACAACAAGCTAAACCGCATCACCCCAGCACGCAGCCAAGCCCCTGCACCGAGACACGCACTGAGCCTCGGGAGGACGTGATGCCACACCCCCACCATCCACACACACACTCACATGCAAACATCCCTGAGGGCTGGTCATGGATGCACCGGACAATGTCCAGTGAATGGCCTCAGGTGATGTTACCCGACACCCCACAGGCCACGGGCAGGCAGATGCCCCATTGAAGACCAGCAGCACCACAAGGGTGCTGCCAGCTCTGCAGTTTAATGAAAATCACAACAAAATGACAGCACAGAGTGTTGGGAACAAAAGGGCCAATAATCAACACAACAAGCCAACATGGCACAAAGCTCAGAAGATTCTCAAAAAAACGGGAAGGAACATGTAGGGAAACATCAACACTCTGGCTCAGGATAACTCTGCACAAACACAAGAACAAAAGGTTAAGCCAAACGAGAAACCTAAAAGCAAACATCAATCTCAAGTACACAGGGAAACAAGGCAGATGCAATAATTTTGGCCCACAGAGAGCTCCAGCCAGCTCACTGCTTATAAAACTCAATTAGAGCTCTCCTCAAAGCTGCAGATTATCTTGTTAAGCTGGCTAGGAGCTCTGCAGCACGTGTATTATTGCTGGTTGGTGTCTCTTTGGCGGCCTCTGGTGGCCATAGATCTGACAGTCATCCAATCTTTAATATCGTTTACACAATCCTCAGTTTCACTTTGTGAGGACATTGTGAGGACATCGTTTGGTTTAGCAAAAATGTAAATGTATAATTGTGAATCATCAGCATAACAGTGGACACTGATGTTATGTTTATGAATAACTGAGCCTAGTGGAATCATGTACAGAGAAAATAACCCAAAACAGACCCCTGTGGAATGCCGTATTGGACACCGTAACTGGTGTCAGTCAGTCAAGTAGGATCCAAACCATGAAAGTGCCAGTCCCTGAATACCTACAGTGTTTTATAATCTATTTAATAAAATATTATGATTTGTTGTATCAAATGCTGCTCTTAGATCCAACAGAACAAGAAAAGAAACACATCCATTATTTGAGGACATAATAAATCAATAAGTACTTTAATTAATGCTGTTTCAGTACTATGTTGAAGCCTAAATCCTGACTGAAATGTTTCATAAATGCCGTTATAATGGAGGTAACTACACAGTTGATGATAAACAGGATTTTCCAGGATTTTAGAAAGGAAAGGTAAATTTGACACTGTTCTATAGTTGGAGAGCACATTAGGGTCAGTATTGGTTTTTTTAATCAGTGGTTTAATAAAAGCACACATAAAAGATCAGGGTACATAGCCATAGCTATGAGATTAATTAAAAATAATAAGCAGTGGCTCTATAATACTTGGTCTTTTAGTAAACATGTAGGAATTGGATCTAGTAAACATGATGATTATTTAGATGAGCTAATCAGTGAGGACAGTTCAGTATTAGTAATTGGGATAAATCATTCTAGTCTAGAATCACAGCTATTTAAACAAATGTCTACATTAGTGCTGCATTTGGTAGGTTTCTGAATAGCAGGGTTATGTGATGAGAATCAAATGTTATGACAAAGGTTTTCTATCTTATCATTGAAAATTTGATAAAATTGATATTAAGATTGGGTGGCATTTCAGAGTCTCTAGTTTTAATGTTTTTAGTTAATCTTGCAACTGTATTAAAGAGAAATATAGGATTATTCTTATATTTTCTCTATGAGAGAGAAATATCCAGCTTTAGCTTTAGTAAGGGCATCAGTCTACTCCATCATCCATATATAAAGCAGCCTTACTTAACTGTCGCTCTTTAACGGACAAGGCTTCTCTACTTGAAGATTTCATGAATCAGAACAGTTTGGATTTATTTTTTCTGACTGAGACATGGCAACAACCGGAGGACTACTTCTCTCTGAACCTGGCTACTCCACCTGGCTTTAAATATTCTTGCAAACCAAGGATTACTGGGAGAGGAGGTGGACTGGCACTCATCTACCGTGATTCCATTAAACTCAGTGTCTGTAAGCTCCATGAGACCTCGACGTTTGAATATTTGGCTCTAAGATCGTACTCTCATTGTAATACTGTTAATCTACCGACCTCCTAAAGGTTCCCTTCCTGAGTTCCTAACAGAATTCAGTGAGACTTTGACCTCCATAAGTGAACTATCTTCATCCTTATTGGTGCTGGGTGACTTTAATATTCATGTGGACTCTGATTCTGATTCATCTGAATTTGTCTCTATTTTGAAATACTTCGGTTTGACTCAAAATGTTGATTTCCCCACACAAATTCAAGGTCACACTCTAGATATGATTTGCTCATCTGATGCTATTGTTAGGAATGTGTCTGGTGAGTTTACAGGTATTTCTGACCATGTTAACATCTCCTTTTCTCGCTCTCTTTTCCATCAAAAAGTTAGTGGGAAAACTCTCGTTTCTTTCAGGAACTATTAGTCTATCAGTTCTGACTCTTTTTCTGGTCTACTTAAATCTTCTACTTTTGTGCCTGTTCAATATCTTTCTTCCCTAGATGATGCTGTCTCTATCTATAACTCTTCCATTTCTTCCACTGTCGAAATAGCAGCACATTTGAAAACTAGACTTGTTCCGTCCTCGCGTACATCACCTTGGTTCTCTCCGCAGCTTCATATGATGAAAAGAAGATGATGATGATGATGCAGGCGTCTGGAGCGTTGATTCAAAAAGACTAGATCTCCTGAACATGCCACTGAATATTTTGACAATATGGTTAAATATAAGGAGTCATTAAATCTTGCTCGCTCTAAACATTACTCTACTCTCATCCATAGAGCTGGTTCTGACGCAAAAGTTCTCTGTTCTAGTGTGAATAAGCTGATACGTCCACCTCATTCAAGTCCTGATAGTTCCATTGCTAGGTGCAATGTCTTTCTCAATTATTTCCACAATAAGATCTGTGATATTTATGATTGTCTTAGGAAAAATAATCACCATTCACCCTTTCATCAATGTAGTGATACTTCTTCTGTGCTCTCGTCATTTGCTCCAGTTAGTGTTAATGCAATTGAGGAACTAATATGCAAATCTAAATCCACATCTATGAAACTGGATCCTGCACCTTCTGCGCTTCTGAAACTCTGTGGTACTGCTGTTTCTGTCCCTATCTGCCATATAGTAAACCTGTCACTTGTATCTGGTCGTGTTCCTATGGTACTGAAAACTGCTTCTGTCACTCCGGTCTTGAAAAAGCCCTCTCTTGATGACACCCCAGTTGAAAATTATCGTCTCATATCCCAGTTACCATTCTTAGCCAAAATTCTTGAGCGGGTGGTTGCGTCTCAAATAATAGACTATCTGCATCAACATAGCATTTTTTAACCATTTCAATCTGGTTTTCACTCCAAACATAGTACTGAAACAGCGCTATTACTTATTCTGAATGACCTCTTGTGTCTGTCTGTTGAAGGTCTGGTCTCCCTACTTCTTCTTGACCTCACGGCAGCATTCGACACCATTAACCATGAAATCCTGCTACACCGGCTAGCCTGTATCGGTCT
>JAVSBU010340231.1:0-10666 GCA_033118015.1 Loricariichthys derbyi | reverse complement strand
TAAGTTGCTTCTCTTCCTGGTCTTCTTAGATGCTAATTGATTCTTTGTATGTCTACATAAGCACAACACCCTATTGTGCAAGTAATTTCACCACATTCTGTCCAGCAACTCTCCATGTTATTTATTTACTTATTTAACTTCACATCAGAGGCAATATTCATTGAGAGAGGAACATGGTTATGGCTGTACTCACCAAACACACTCTTATTTGGACAATTACATAGAATAGTTAACATAACCCACATGGGATGAAACAGGAGTAGCCAGCAAAAATCCATGCAGACACAGGGAGGACATGAAAGCTAATGAAATCACAGATTGAAATCCACAGTTTGGATCAAACCAGGGACACATTAACCACTTGTGACATCCTGGCTGTTGATGTTGCTTAGATGTAATGATCATTTGTATAACCCATACAATTTTCTAAAAGAAGGAAGTATTGATTTCTATCAAGTTTGAACACTTTGAAGTGGCGATGCTTTGAAGTGCTTAATTTGAGCGGATCCTTCCAGCACAGATGGTACCTCTAACATTTGGACCGCTTGCGTTCTGAAACTTATGCGGATACACTACCTCTGTAATTTTAGAAATAAAATAAAATGAAAGTAATGAATATTAATAAACAAGCTTTAATTAAATAATACTTACTGGAGTGCATTCTCTTTTTCAAAAAACAAAAAAACAAAAAAAAAAAACCCGAACTACAAATTTTCTTTAATGGTAACTGCAGTCTTGGTGTAATTAGGTCATAAGCCTCATTTTGCATACTCACATGTCAGAAGTGAGCAAAGGTGAGGAAAGGGTGAAGACAAATACAACTGATAGTTAGCCAAGGTAAGTAAGTAATTTTCATTTATATAGACATTCTATTTTCAAGGCTATTATATTTAATGGAGCACTTAGAGCACTGTTAGGTCTATACATTCCAGGACCTTTTCACTCTCTGATCACTTGTTGGACTGCTCCACAGTGAGTGTTCCCTTTAGTCATGTTTTACAAATTAACCACTGGTGACACATGATGGTTTATTAAAAGAAAACCTAATCACTGCAATCACTTAATCAGTACATGCACTTGCACTAAATAAACCAATTTTAATCAGATTGAAATCAGATTAAGGAATCCGATAAGGAGAGATTTTAGATCAGTAGACAGATTTATAGTGCATATACTCCCATACTCTGATTTGAATCAGTTTTCTCAGTCTGCACATGCATACAGAGCTTCATATAAGTGATTAGAATAATGAAACACAGTTGCCAGATCCTCTTATTCTAACAGACTTTTGCCTCTTTGCAGTTTCCATAGACCTGTTGTTTGTTTCTCTGGCTTGATCTGGCAACCCTGAAATTACATGCAGCAACTGCAAAACAACTACCAAACTCATATTAGGGAAACTCTGAAATGCAGTATAGGCTTGAAGAAATTAGGAATTATATATTTTGTTTATTAAAGCTTGAAGTTTACATCAGGTCTGTCTGTGTGCTTATTGTCTGGTTGCAAAGTAAAAATCTGATTACTGTCTGAGTCATGTAAACCCAGAGGTTTACTGATATCTGATCACCCAAGTGCCTGTAAACGTATGGATCAGATTACAGTCAGAATCTGATTTTCTGCACTTGTCAGATTATTAAGTGCATGTAAATAATACATTATAGTAGTATTGCATGTCTACTATAAGTAAACTAATCCACCACTACCATCTACTCTGTCTAACGTCTACACCATCGATTATATAACAACTAAACCACCCACTGTAGACTACAAAACTGCTAATCCAAAAGTGCTATTACATTTGTTTATGTAGTACGGGAATGTAGGGCATTATTGCTACCTTATTTTATATTAAGCTCTTTTAAAGTTCTCTCTGAGTTAAGGATTATGGCAGTCATAGCATCTTACTGCTGTATATTTACATTAATGCAGTCTGGAAGAGTCCACTTAATCTTCATGAATGTGATGTAAAATTCAGATGAAGTGGAAATAATTTAAACCCCCTCTCCCCCATCCCCAAGTCCATTCCCCAAGAACAATGTTACCACTTTAGTTGAAGTTCACAATTCTTCTTGTTTTATTGACATGACTGATTTCATCATATTGCTAATGCAATGGAGGTGGCAGAACACACAATAAATTCAAATGACGTGTAAACAATAGAAAGTAACTAAACTGTTGTTAGCTCTCAAATCAACATGCGCACTATAGTAGCAATGTTTGTTCCAGTATTTCCGAGTATTCAGGCAATGACTTATTCAAGAATGTTAGTGGTTGATATATTCACCATCCCTCAGGCTATGAGACAGAGCAACAAGCTTTGCATCTACAGCTGCTATGGACCGCTCTCCTAAGACAATTGCCACTTTTCACCCTCCAGCAGTTGTGAATTTATTAACTTTGATTTTCCTTATGTTTGAAATTGCATCATTACTGCATCAGGGAGGTTTACCATGGATAAAAACAAAGAAAATACAATAAATAGGAAATTATACAATATGAACGCATACTCTAAAAATACTGGGTTTTTTTTCATAACCCAATATCTGGGTTAAGTTGTTTGGGCCATTTTGCTACAGTGTTTTTATTTTACATTAACCCAGCATTTAGGTAGTTAACCTAGCGCAGCAGCTGAATAATCTAAAATCTGTCATTTAGGTTACATTCTTCCACTGGAACACAAACACAACCTAGCACGTGGATTAGAATTTATTAAAAAATAAAGATAAATTGCTATTAATACATAAAATCCAATTATCAAAATAATAGCACAACTTATTTGATTTCAAGGTCCTTAGGCTATGTCATTGCACAGTGTAGTTGTCATGCCTCCTCCCAACCCTCTATCTGCTTCGGACTGCATTTCCCAGAGGGGTGGTGACGTAGCACCGCCTCGTTCCATGTCACCGGAGTACTAGTAATTAGACGGCTGTTTATCATTAGCTTGCAGGTATTTATAGGCCACGCCGTTCGTTTAGTCTTCGCGAAGTATTGCCGACTTACGTTGCCTTACTCAGCATTCTACCTTTTGATACTCCTGATCTCTCGTTGTGACCACCCTTTCTCCTCTCGTTTTTGCTGTTTGTGGATTTACCCCTTCAGTCTTGTTTGCCTCGGTTCGGACTGCCTTATCCGTGTTGCGACCCGGGACTGCCTTCTCGATTATGGATCCTGACTCTCCCTTATTCGGTTTGCTTCTTTGTTAGTTTTTGTGTTTGTAGTCTAGAGTGTTCATTAGCTTTCTTGGATTACTTTCTGTTATATTAAACACGGTTAACCTTTTACTCAGAAAACGTCAACATTATTGATCTGATCTTCCAAAATACTTCGCTTACTAAGTGATGGTTGAGTATAGGGAGTTACAGCAGGCCGTGAGTCACCAAGGTGGTTTGTTAGGGGAACACGATGAGCAGCTAAAAGTAATAACCACTACTGTGGAAACGCTCACAGGATAACAGTCCGAACAACATGCCCAGCTGGTTCAAATCAATACTACTCTTCAGAATATTGCCACACATCTGGCGTGTAGGACAACAGGTGATGAAGCTGATGTTTCCCTCCCAAATCCTATAGCAAGCCGCTCCCCGGATCCCTCTACAGAGTCCGCTGTGTTTCCCATGAGTAAACCAGATAAATATGAGGGCTCCCCCAAGCAATGTAGGGGCTTCTTGTTGCAGTGTTCGCTCTACTTTGCCAATTCACCAGTCAGTACAGATGCAGCACGAATATATTTTGTTGTCTCCCATCTATCTGGTAAGGCCTTGGAATGGGCCACAGCCGTTTGGCCCACATTAGGTAAGGGTACATATGCTAAATTTTTGCTTTTAAGGCTTTTAATCTTGTTTTCAACCACCCTCATGAGGGGTGCTCACAAGTGGATCTTCTGATTAAGCTGCATCAGGGAGCAGGGTCCATAGCGGAATATGTGTTGCAATTTCTCACTTTAGCCACTGGTAGCGGTTGGAATGAACAATTGTTGACTGTCATTTTTTGGAATGGTTTACGGGCAGCCCTACTTTCTGAACTAGCTTGCAAGGATGAGGGCCTAACCTTGGACCAGCTCATCGCACTGGCCATTAGATTGAAACAGGGCCATTCCACCATAAGACGAGACACCCTTACCACTCAGAGACACTCACCCCATCTAATCCTGATCAAAACCGTGTCTCTTCTCGTTCCCCGGCCCCAGCAGCATCGGTTGAGGAACCCATGCAGGTGGACATGACTCATCTACCCAGAGAGGAGAGGATCTGGAGGCTCCGGTTATGATTATGTTTGTATTGCGGGGCTCCCTGTCATGGTCTGCGTGAATGCCAGATCCACCCTTCCCGATCACAGCCCTGAGAGGGGGTTTTAGGCTCATCCCACAGTGGGTCTTACTGGGCTTTGTACGGTCACCCAGGCCGCCCATATGAGCCACCTTTCTACACATCGGGAAAGCATGTGGAGTCTACTCCATATGCTAAAGCGGTGAGTGGTAACATTCCCGACCTGGTCTCTCATTCCTTTGTTATTCCTGTGACTTTTTACTGCCAAAATGTTCCATTTGTTTTCCGAGCCTTGATTGACTCTGGAGCCCAGGGGAATTTTATAAATAAACAGTTGACTGACCAGGTTACTAAGCGTGTACATATTCCTCCCGAATATTCAGATTTCTTAGAGGTGTTTAGTAAGGAGAAGGCCACCAAACTTCCACTACACCGAATGTGCAATTGCATGATAGAACTTATAGACAACCAAATTCCTCCAAAGTCTCATGTTTACCCCCTCACTTGGGTCGAGGAACAGGCCATGGAGGAATATGTACAGGAAGCACTTGCTCAAAGTTTCATACAAAGGTCCACATCTCCAGCGTCGCCTTCATTCAAAATTGTAAAGAAAAAGGAGGGGGGGGGGTTACGGCCCTGTATTGACTATAGATGTCTAAATCAAATCACGAGGTCTTATCTGTATCCCCTTCCACTGGTTCCGGTGGCCCTTGAACAGTTGCGTGTAGCCACAATATTTTACGTAATGCTTATAATCTGGTAAGATTCAGAGAGGGTGATGAGTGGAAAGCCATGTTCTCCACCACCAGGGAGCATTATGAGTAATATGTTATGCCTTTTGGCCTAAAGAACACACCTTCCATCTTCCAATCCTTTATTATCGATGTGTTTCGAGATATGCTGGGGAAAT
Source organism: Loricariichthys derbyi (assembly GCA_033118015.1). Classification (NCBI taxonomy): domain Eukaryota; kingdom Metazoa; phylum Chordata; class Actinopteri; order Siluriformes; family Loricariidae; genus Loricariichthys; species Loricariichthys derbyi. Next base: position 5,491 of record JAVSBU010340231.1, on the reverse strand, counting down.
TTGTAATAGTCTATATAGATGATATATTTCTCTATTCTCTAGACATCACTACTCATGTCACTCACATGTGCCAACTGTTCGCCCGCCTGTTAGAGAATCAGTTGTATGTGAAGGCGGAAAAATGCGAGTTCTATCTACCTTCCGTTTCCTTTCTAGGTTATGTTATGAGTTCAAAAGGAGTTATGATGGATGACTGCAAAATTCAAGCAGTTGTCAATTGGCCTACGCCCAGATCAGTTAAAGACCTATAGAGATTCCCAATCTTTGTAAATTTTTATAGGCAGTTCATCCGCAATTACAGTGCCATAGCCACTCCACTCACTAACCTTTTGAAATATAATATCAAGAAACTTTTTTGGTCAGACCAGGCAGCCACAGCATTTACTGTGCTTAAACAGCACTTCACTACAGCCCCCCTACTGCAACACTCCAACCCCAATGAACCTTTTGTGGTCGAAGCAGATGCGTCTAGTGTAGGAGTCAGGGCAGTTCTTTCATAGAATGGGGGAACATACAATAAACTTCACCCCGCTGCTTACTTTTCCCATAAGTTGTCCATGGCTGAGAGGAATTATGGCATTGGGAACTGGGAGCTTCTGGCTATGAAACTTGCTCTGGAGGAGTGGCACCATTGGCTGGAGGGGGCACAATATCCTTTTGTAGTTCTCATGAGTACGTTGCCTCATGTTCCACATGTGCTCAGAGTAAGACATCCCATACTTTTCCAGCAGGTAAACTACTACCCCTTCCCATTCCCTCTCGTCCGTGATCGCATTTAGCCATTGATTTCATTACAGACCTCCCTGAATCGCAGGGTCACACGGTTGTCATGACTGTAGTGAATCGTTTTTCACGTGGGTTTTTTTTTTTTTTTTTTTTTCTTTCCATCACATACCCAATGCTTCTGAAACTGCTGAATGCATTTTCAATAATGTTTTTAGGTTTTTTGGTATCCCAGAAAACAGTGTCCGATAGGGGCCCGCAGTTTATTTCTCAGGTTTGGTCAGCCTTTATGAATGGGTTGGGAGTTTCGGTCAGTCTATCCTCGGGCTATCATCCCATATCCAATGGTCAATGCAAGAGAATGAATCAGGAGTTGAGAATATATTGAAGTTCTTGAGGAATATAGGAAGTTATATAGAATATAGGAAACTTTATAACTTTATAAAGTTATATAAAATATAGGAATATTTTTCCTATATAGAATATAGGAAGTTCTTGAGAATATATTGCTTCGAGAACACACAAGACTGGGTAACTTACCTTCCCTGGGCAGAGATAGCACAAAATTCCTTGATCTGTTCCACGACTAAACTGACTCAATTCCAGTGTTTCCTAAGCTACCAACCATCCCTCATGCCATGGTCGGGCAAACTTTCAGATATCCCTGCAGTCGATGTTTGGCTACGGCGCAGCGAGAGGGTTTGGGAGGAATCCCACCAACACAATGAGGACATGATTAAATCCCACAAGCATCAGGCCGATAAACTCCAAGACAGGTCATTCTAGGTTAAGTGCTCCCATTCATACCGATCCCGTGGCCAGGTCTGTCCCCTGTGTCCTCAGGTCAAGGGGGGGCTCGGCCCTCGATGTCGTTCTCATGACACGTCTGTCTCAGTCTCCTCGGGGTGGGCGGTACTGTCATGCCTCCCAACCCTCTATCTGCTTCGGACTGCATTTCCTAGAGGGGTGGTGACGTAGCACCGCCTCGTTCCATGTCACTGGAGTACTAGTAATTAGCCAGCTGTTATCATTAGCTTGCAGGTATTTATAGGACACAGTTAGTCCTCGTGAAGTATTACCGACTTACGTCTATCCTATTTGGTTTGATTCTTTGTTGGTTTGTTTATTAGTTTTTGTGTTTGTAGTCTAGAGTGTTTGTTAGCTTTCTTGGATTATTGGATTAACCTTTTACTCGACGAGCGTCAACATTAATGATCTGATCTTACAGTAGTTAATTTCAAGCTGTCTTTATTGCAATGTATTATAGTGTATGTTAGAAAATATCTTATCATTGACCCACAAATCTAAGAAGATTATTATAAGAACTCAAAATTAAGTAACAATGAACTACTTATGATGTTAAATAAATGCTGCATAAAGAAGATTAACATAAAGGTTAAAACTATCCTTATCAAAATGAAAAGACACAGCAACCAGCATACAGAGTATGTAGAATCAAATTAACATAATAACTGTTAGCAATAAAACCACAAAACAAATTTCTATGTGGACTTAATTAACTATTATGGAAATAGTCCCTTCAGACATCTGAGATTAACTAGCTCAGTCACAGCTATTAACAAGGAATTTGACAGTGAAAACAGACTTTATTTATGTACACATTTGATTAAATTTGTACCTGTATTTTTGAATTTTATCTCATCTCAATTATAAATCATTGCCAATCTGATGGATAACTGTAAATTGTGAATAAAAAAACAAATAAATAAATAAAAAAAAACTCCCAAACTTAATGACAGAGCCACAATAGAAGGAGGGACTGCAAAATGCACACATTTACATACAAACACGCACCCACACAAATGAGAAAGTGTAAAGACTTATACCATTAGTTGCAATGTAGTAGTCAGTTTACAGATATAGGAATATCTCAGAAATAGCAATTATTTCACCCTGAGCAGAAAATGTAGGCTCAGTTGTAGAATTACATTATAGTGGAGGCTGAGTGCAGCTGAATTATAATCTACAAGTATCTAGAGCAAATACCAAGGTGCACAATTATTAATAAAATTGATTTTTTACTGGCAGATTAGCATTATGGTGATTCTTAAAAGCATGCCAGCATTTTTAATAACTGAAATAGACTGTGGAGAAAAGTTGCTTCAATGGCATGCAGTTTGTGTTAATGATTTTGTCTTTTTAATAGATACTTAAAGGTGTCAATTATGATTTCTCCTGCTTGCCACTTTGTCCTGGTGATTCGTGGGTCTATTGTGCGAGTTGTTGCAGACTGCAGCCAATGATTTTCTTAGTGGTCTTGACTTGGTGTTTTGCAGCTTCTTCTTTTCCCAGAAGGTGACTACACCATCCCAGTGATAGCAGATATAAAGTCAACATAGGCAGTACTGAAATGAACCGGTATAGCCTGGGATATATGGAACTTTGCCAAGAAATATATCCTTTGCGAAGCTTTTTGATTTTGATATATGCATTACCTGTTTGAGATCCTGTGTGATTTTAGTTTGGAAAAACCTGAATGAAGTGACACAGCTCGCTGGTGATTTATTAAGGATGAGTGGGAAGGGTGAAGATCTGCATTTCATGAAGTTGATGTGCATGCCTTTGCTTTGAAAAGTATTAAGTCTGAGGTTGTTGCATTCATGCCAGCATGCTGGTGATATTGTTATCTGCAGAATAATGGCATACTTGATCAGTTCCACAGATACAGTGGTGCTTGAAAGTTTGTCAACCCTTTAGAATTTTCTGTATTTCTGGATAAATATGATCACAGTTGTGTAAATGACGCTTGTCAATGGCATTAACAAAATCTCATAGCATGACAGACCCTTTTGTTTGGACTTATTGCTGCTAAGTCTGGATGGGCCTTTTTGTCTCTGGTCTGGAGCACATTCCATTTCTTCAAAAAAGAGGAGAATATAAACATAAAAGTGTAGAATAACACATAATATTCTGTACATTATTTTATCTCTATTCCAAAACCTGAAATAAAGCATTCCATGTAGCATACAAAATAGACAGTGCACAGTGAAACAAAACAACATTCCTCCAGGACCTTCAGGTGGTACACAACAACACAGGAGACAGCACAGTGCTAAGTAGAGTGGTGCTTGAACGTTTGAGAACCCTTTTATAATTTTATTTTATTTATTGAGGAAAATAATCCAATATTACATATGAGTGAGTGGCAAAAGTATGTGAACCTCTGCTTTCTGTATCTGGTGTGGCCGCCCTGTTCAACAATAACTGCAACTAAATGTTTCCGGTAACTGTTGATCAGTCCTGCACACTGGCTTGGAGGAAATTTAGTCCATTGCTCCATACAGAACAGCTTCCATTCTGGGATGTTGGTGGGTTTCCTCACATTAACTGCTTGCATCAGGTCCTTCCACAACATTTGGATTGGATTAAGGTCAGGACTTTGACTTGGCCATCCCAAAACATTAACTTTATTCTTCTTTAACCATTCTTTGGCAGAACAACTTGTGTGCTTAGGGTCTGTGTCTTGCTTCATGACTCACTTTTTCTTGAGATTCAGTTCATGGACAGATGTCCTGACATTTTCCTTTAGAATTATCTGATTTAATTAAGAATTAATTGTTCCATTAATGATGGCAAGCCGTCCTGTTCCAGATGCAGCAAAAAAAGGCCCAAACCATGATACTACCACCCCCATGTTTCACAGATGGGATAAGTTTTTTTATGCTGTAATGCAGTGTTTTCCTTTCTCCAAACATAACGCTTTTCTTTTAAAACAAAAAGTTCTACTTTTGTCTCATCTGTCCACAAAACATTCTTCCAATAGTCTTCTGGCTTTTCCACGTGATCTTTAGCAAGCTGCAGATGAGCACAAATGTTCTTTTTGGAGAGCAGTGGCTTTCTCCTTACAACTCTACCATGCACATCATTGTTGTTCTGTGTACTTCTGATGGTGGACTCATGAATATTAACATTAGCCAATGTGAGAGATGTCTTCAGTTGCTTAGAAGTTTTGCCATGCTCTTGGCATGATCTTTGATGGTTGACCACTCCTAAGGAGGGTAACAGTGGTCTTAAATTTCCATTTGTACACAATCTGTCTGACTGTGGATTGGTGGTGTCCAAACTCTTTAGAGAAGGTTTTGTAACCTTTTCCACCCTCAATAGCATCAACAACTTTTTTTTCTGAGGTCCTCAGAAGACTTCTTTGTTCATGCCATGATACACTTCCACAAACACGTGTCATGAAGAGCAGACTTTGATAGATCCCTGTTCTTTAAATAAAACAGTGCCCTCTCACAATTGATTGTCATCCCATTGACTGAAAACACCTGACTCTAATTTCACTTGTAAATTAACGGCTATTCCTAGAGGTTCATATACTTTTGCCACTCACTACTATGGAATATTGGATCATTTTTCTAAATAAATAAATGACCAAGTATAATATTTTTTTTCTCGTTTGTTTAACTATGTTCTCTTTATCTACTTTAGGACTTGTGTGAAAATCTGATGATGTTTTGGTCATATATATATATTACAAAAACATAGAAAGTTCACAAACTTTCAAGCACAAATGTACTTCACTGGAGACACAATCATTTGTGTGAAGAGAGCAAAAGGACATGCCTTCAGTATTGGTGCTCATGTGCTAAGTAACCGTCAGGCAGAAATATTCTGACCTGTTTGTGATTCAAGTACAGAGGAGCCAACCTTAAGCTTCGTTCACACATACACGGTTGCGGCCGAGTTAACCGAGATTTGGCTTACCGAAACTTCCGCAGTGTATCCTGGAGTGTTCCTGCAAAAC
>JAVSBU010340196.1:0-10667 GCA_033118015.1 Loricariichthys derbyi | reverse complement strand
TGCCGTTCTCACCCACGTTTTAACATGTGATTGTAAGGGATAGAACTGTGTATTAATCCCCGTTGCCTGACGTGTGCTGGATGCTACGGCGTAAAAACATCACTTTATTCGGGAGATTTAGCGGCGTTATAGTGCGATCAAAACACCAGCCAATTTGCTCCACCCCTTTCCACCGCGAAAACAACTGGAACTACCGGTTCCGGACTACTTCAGTCTATGTACTACCCGCCGAATAAACCATCTATGTGTAAAGGGGGCTTAACATTTTTTCCACAACCACAGAATGCCTCTTTCGACATGGCTGTTTAACAAATGAGAAGCTACTCACTGCATCAGTTAGGGTTGAATAACTTGTTGCCAGCTGAAACATAATCACCCATTCAGTAATTATTTAATGGGAGGCTTTTACTTATTTGCTTAAATAAATCCAGGTGGTGACCTTTTTTTTTGGCCAGGTAGTGCATATCATATTATCAAACTTGAATTCGTCACTCGTAAAATTCGTAATATTCTTTTCCTCTGATCTTCATTTCAGTCTATGTGAGCTTTAGCATATCTTAGCCTTTTCACCCTGTTCTTCTTCTGAAAAATGGTTCCTGGCTTGCTACTCTTACAAAAACACCATTTGTGATCAAGCTCCTATGGACTTTAGAGACAACAATTTGGCACCCCTTTGAAGCTGCTAGATGCTGCCTTTGCTCAAGTGTAAGTGGAGGTCAGTGCATACTTGACACTGTAACCTATGGGAGCTGTTATTTTGAGATATTTTTAATACCGCATACAATATTCTTATATTTACTGGTATCATAATAAAGAGACTAAGATATTTATATATGGTCATTGTACCATTGCTAAAAAACTGTATATCTATTCTAATGACAGTCTAAGATTTTGCAGAGTACTGTACATTAATGAAAGCTGATGAACAATCATGGACATTATAGATATACAGTGCCTTGCAAAAGTATTCATACACCTCAAACTTTTCCACATTTTTTCGTGTCACACACACAAATTTAAATGTATTTTATTTGGATTTTATGTGATAGTGTGATAGACCAACACAAAGTATCAAGTATGTGTGAAGTGTAAAGAAAATGATACATCATTCTCAAAATGTTTAATAAATAAAAATCTGAAAAGTGTGGCATTTGTATTTAGTTTCCTGTCTGATACCCATATATAAAACCCAGTGTCACCATTGCCTTCAGAAGTCACCTAATTCTTCTTATTTTTCTTTCGGCTTTTCCCTTTTCAGGGGTCGCCACAGCGAGTCATCCTCCTCCATCCCACGCCGTCCTCCGCATCCTCCGTCCCCACACCAACCACCTCCATATCCTCTCCAACTGCATCCATACATCCCCTCCCCCTGCCCCCCCTGCAACCGCACAGTTGCCACCCTGAATCCTACACTTTTGATTTTCTTCCTCTCTTCTTGTCTCCTCACTCGTTTTCCCTCCTTGTGGTCTTCGACTAACGGTGATGTCGGTTAGATGAACTCGCATGTTAGTTTTGGTAAAGTGTTTTGCGTCAGATGCCCTTCCAGACACAACTCTCACCATTTACCCAGGCTTGGGACCGGCACAAAAGATACACTGGATAGTGACCCCTAGTGACTGGTTTAGAAGTCACCTAATTATTAAAAATGATCCACCTGTGTGTAATTTATTCTCAGTATAACTACAGCTGTTCTTTGAAGGCCTCGGAGGTTTTTTAGAGAACATTAGTGATTAAACAGCACCATAAAAACCAAGGAACACATCAGACAGGTCAGGGATAAAGTTGTGAAGAAGTCTAAAGCAGGATTAAGTTATCCACAGAAAAACTATTAGTCATGTCCTCCACAAAAATGCCCTTTCTGGAAGAGTGGAAAGAAGAAAGCAAGCCATAAGTCTTGCTTGTAGTTTGCCAGAAGACATAGGGGACACAGCAGACATGTGGAAGAAGGTGCTCTGGTCAGATGAGACCAAAGTTTAGCTTTCTGGCCTAAATGTAAAATGCTATATTGCGTCAGGATTGTGTTAATGCAGGATACAGCTTTAGAGAAAAAGTTTCAGTCTGTTTGTGTGATACAGGATTGGGATTGAATGAGTGCAATCCTGATGCACTGTGATCTGTTGGTGAGCAAGTTCATGGCCCATGTACAGAAGAGGTTGTCCAGACATAGCCTGCTCAGTTTTTAACAGGTTTACGAGGATTTTAGTGTTAGGTCACCAGCTGTGAGTGAAGTCTTATGATCTGGGGTTGCTGTTGCAGTTGGTCAGGTCTAGGTTTAGCAAAATTATGAGCCCAAAGAATGAGGTCAGCTGATACCTGAATATAATGAACAACCAGGTTATTCCATCATGGGATTTTTTTCTTCTCTGATAGCACAGGCATATTCCAAGATGAAAATCCCAAGATTCATTGGGCTCAAATTGTGAAAGAGTGGTTCAGAGAGCATGAGACATCATTTTCACACATTGATTGGCCACCAGACCAGACCTGAGAATCTTTCTGATGTGCTGGAGAAGACTTTGCGCAGTCGTCCAAATCTCCCATCATCAATACAAGATCTTGGAGAAAATGAATGTGTACCTTAATCAAAGCTAAAGGTGGTCCAACAAAATATTACAGTAATCATTTACTCATTAATAGTCATAGCCAATAGTCAATGAGGCTCCTGGCAGGTGAGTATTTGGGGACAAGTATGGTAATGGAAGATTTAAAGCATTTTGGAAGGTTAAAATGTTCGTAAACACCTCTGCTAGCTGACTGGCATGATCTTTCAGCCTTTGGACTAGTACTCCATCTGGACCTGCTGATTTCCTGACCTTTACTTTCGGCAGTGTAGATTTCACCTGCTGATGCTGTAGAATTACTGTCTGCTCATCCATAGGAGGTACAGTGTGATGAGCAACTCTCACATTTCCTATTTTTGATGGTCAAATTGGGCCAAGTGCTGATCAAGGACCGCAGGATTAGGGTGTTTATCTTGAAGTCAGTCAATGCCTTAATTCTGTTCCACATGCTGTGTTCTCAAATTGTTCTTCAAAGCACTTGACATAAATGCTGCATGTCTGTCCTAAAGCATTGAATGCAATTTATTCTTGTGTTTTGCAGTACAAAAGTTTATAAACCCAAGAACTGATGTGGTATATTCCTCAAGATATGTTCCCTCAACAAATATAGTGGTGTGAAAAAGTATTTGCCCCTTCGTGATTTCAAATTTTGTGCATGTTTGTCACTCTTAAATGTTTTAGATCATCAAACAAACAAATATTCTTCAAAGGCAACGCAAAATACAGTTTTTAAATGAAGGTTTTTATTTCTAAGGGAGAAAATACAAACCTACATGGCACTTTATGAAAAGTGTGACACCCCCCCCCAGTTAAAACATAATTGTGGCTTATCACACCTGAGTTCAAGTTCTCTAGCCACACCCAGGTCTGATTACTGCTACACCTGTTCTCAATTAAGAATTCACTTAATTCTAGGACCTGTCTGACAAAGCAACGCAGATTAACAGATCATCAAAAGTTAGACATCATGTCAAGATCCAAAGAAATTCAGGAGCAAATGAGAACGTAATTGTGATCTATCAGTCTGGAAAAGGTTATAAAGCCATTTCTATAGTTTTGGGACTCCAGTAAACCACTGTGAGAGCCATTATCCACAAATGGTGAAAACACGGAACAGTGGTGAACCTTCCCAGGAGTGACCAGCCAACCAAAATTACCCCAAGAGCAGAGCACAGCAAAGACTCATCTAAGAGCTCACAAAAGACCTCACAACAACATCCCAAGAACTGCAGGCCTCACTCACCTCAGTTAAGGTCAGAGTTCATGATTGCACCATAAGAAAAAGACTGGGCAAAAATGGCCTGCATGGCAGAGTGCCAAGATGAAAACTGCTGAACATCTCAATTTTGCCAGAAAACATCTTGATGATCCCCAAAACTTTTGGGAAAATACTCTGTGGACTGACGAGACAAAAGTTGAACTTTTTGGAAGGTGTGTGTCCCATTACATCTGGCGTAAAATTAACACCGCATTTCAGAAAAAGAACGTCATATCTACAATTAAATATGGTGGTTGAAGTATGATGATCTGGGCTGTTTTCCTTCTTCAGGATCTGGAAGACTTGCTGTGATAAATGGAACCACAAATTCCGCTGTCTACCAAAAAATTCTGAAGGAGAATGTCCGACCATCTGTTTGTGACCTCAAGCTGAAACGAACTTGGGTTCTGCAGAAGGACAATAATCTAAAGTACACCAGCAAGTCTACCTCGGAATGGCTGAAGAAAAACAAAGTGAAGACTGTCGAGTGGCCTAATCAAAGTCCTGACCTGAATCATATTGAGATTCTGTGTGTAATGAGGAAGCCGTCTCTGTGGTGTCTAGAGACAGTCTTCCTCGTGCTCGGCGGCCGCGCCACACTCAGTAAGTACTTAGCGCCATCTGGCAGTGCAGTGCTATAGCATGGCCTAATGAGATCCACCAGTTTGCAGGACTATAATTTGAATAGAGCAGATCTGGAGCCTCAGGCTGGCATTGTGGCTTCACGCCCTTCACGAGGGATCGCGCGCCACTCGAGCTCCAAATCTGTCTACAGTTGTGTGTTATGGTGAAGCTAGTGATGTACTGTGGTTAATCTGATATGTTTTCTCTGTTTCAGCATTGTGGCTGTTCTGACCGAGGCACGTCCCACTCCCCTATGGTGTGTGTCAGGGAAGAAGGTACCACCTGCCCTTCGTAGAGGGTAGGTGGGGTACGGGCTGGAGCCCGGAGGTATTTTTAGGTTTTTAGACAGAGTAAGGAAAGCAAGGTTTCCCTGGCTCGATGGTTGATTACTGCCGATAATCCCCGCATCTCACTAGGCTGGTTGGATTGCTGGTGCAATCTCCGCACCTGTAAAAGCGTGTCCAGCGGCATGAGCGTCTAGGGTTGAGATATCTACTTTCCCGTTGTGCCTGTCCACCGGTTTACCTGGGCTCCCCTGGCTGGTATAGCCTGTATCTGGGATGTGCGTGCATGGTGCCAGTTCCTGTTCCCGTTCCTGTGTTTCCTTGTTTTGTAAATAAATATTATTGTTTATTTTATGCTGTCCTGCTTGTGGGTGCTTTATGTTAAATCCCCCGATCGTGACACTGTGGTATAACCTTAAAATGCGATTCATGCTCGAAAACCCTCCAATGTGACTGAATTACAACAATTCTGCAAAGAAATTGGGCAAAAATTCCTAGGCTGAAACAACAACAGGCTTACTTAGTTCTGCCATAGTAGTTTTGTCTTGAAGGCACAAGTCTGACAAAAGAAACATATGTGGAGATAAAATGCAGTAATCCCATTCAGTATATTGTCCATGCCCTAACGCGAATTTGAACATAAAGCACATGAAAACATATCCAACCTATCAGATAAGTTCAGTCATTTAAAGCCATGCTGTGACCTACAGGCTTTCATTATACAGTTGCCATGTGACAAGCAAACACATCTGAGATCTTTATTCATTTCAGATAGCGTTGCCTTTGGAGCTCAGGCACAACTCACACCAGTCTGTCTGTACCTCAGTCTCTAAAAGATCGCAAATGGTTCCCACATCAGGGTCTGATTTGAATTACCTCAGTCTGCGATCAGAATATCATATTTAAGGAAAGTACAGAATTCCAAATATCTGTGGTATGAATCATTATGAGAGGAAAAAGGTTTTGTTTTTCACCATATTGTAAGTGAATATGAAAATGCAACACTATCAGTGGAATAAGTGAGAATAAAAGATTTTCCTAACGGCTTTCATGTGGTTTGAAGTCTTTTACAGCCATGGGGCAGCACCTCTCTTAACATCTATAGAATCTAATTGATTCTCCACTGTCCATCCATGTGGACAACATTTGTTATTCTGGTCAGAGGTTTGGGGTTCCCTGTAAAGGAATTCAAGGACCTGAACTATCTTATTGAAACTAAATCCTGGTGACAGTTTGTCGGACCAGTGTCTCGCCACAGAATTAGCTCACTGCAGTAAATCTTCCACTAACTCTACCTGACCATGTAGTGTATGTATTCATTGTGAACCTAAATATCATCTAACCATTTAAGTACAGGGTTAAAGAGTTGTCCAAGCAGCTTTTAAATTATTGAACACACAGTAGTGGATGTTGATGAAAGTTAGTAGTGAAAAACCAACATAGGCTTAAAGAGAATATGTCAAACAAAAAGAAATTTAGACAGCAACCAGACTCAAAGATTGATCCCAGAAGCCTGGAGATATGTGTCTAGTATTTGCCAATTTTACAGTTAAATAAATGTTCCAGTCAAACAATTTTCTTTATTCCATTTGCTTAGATTGTTTCTGTTAACACACACATATACAGTGGAGGAAATAAATATTTGATCCCTTGCTGATTTTGTAAGTTTGCCCACTTGTCACGACAAGAGGTCTTCTTCTTCGTGGCATATGGTCCCTGCGCCGCTGGAGGAGGAAGTATGGCCCTCTAGCAGCGAGGCGCGGCACCACAGGGCAGCGGTAATTAGATTCAGCTGTTGGTTCCATTATTTAAGCCCCAAAGAAGAGAAGGAATACGAGCGGCAATTCGGCTCAGTAGAGCCCGTCACATTACGACGGCCCGCCGCTCGTATTCTGGCACGCTGTGGTAGAACTTGGGATGCACTCCAACTAGAGGCCTATAATGCAGATGAGGTATGCCTGCATTATGGTTAGCACCTAGCGAGGTAGGCTAGGTGCGGTGTGTAGTGAGGCATGTCCCGGCCCCATGATTTCCACCATAGGGATGAAGGTACCACCTGCTCTTGGTAGAGGGCAGGTGGAGTAGGTGACAGGAGCCCCGAGGTATGATAGCCCTCTTAGATAGAGTAGTACATATCGTGTGCCCCCCAGTGCCCGGGAGGCACCAGGCTCCAGTGGACAGCTGGCGGGAGTCAGTGGTCGGGGTCCCTGAGCACGTCCGCGTGGGACGTGGCCAGTGGTGTCGCTGGTTGGGAAATGCCATAATGGGAACCCCTAAAACACCCAGGGTGGTGTTCCCAGTGGCGCCGGTCCACCATAGAGCGGTGTCCTCCGGCCTGGGGCCTGCCTGGGGCTCCTCCCCGACGGGCCTGGTAAGGGACGTGCGCTCACGGCCTCGTGCATCCCAGTTCGCACCGGTTCCTGGGGGTAAGTCCCCGCCCCTAGCCCAGAAACATTACTATCATAGTTCTAGATATCACAGTCACTCTTTCTGTTTTTGGCCATATCTTGGTGTTTGGTGCTTTTCCTTCTTTAGCACAAGTACTTGACTGTGGAAGAATTCACTCTGGAACAGTTTTGGAAAGAACAACAAAATATGGGATCAGATTTGTTACTGTAATGTACCACACTGGACTGTGGAAAAGGAAAATGTTTGTAGAAATATGATTTAACTACTGTACATCATGAACATATTTAAATTTTTTTAATGATTTATTATTATTGATTTGTGGTACTGAGGTATTCTGTTTATGTACTGAAGGAAGAGGGCCTCAAAAAACATGTAGACCATGAATGAGAGAAAAAATTGAATAAGAGAGTTGATTTGTGATGGAGAATAGAAGTACAACATTCTTCATTTCGCTCTGCTCTTTGAGGGCTCTCTTCCATAAAGCCTGTTTTTTCCATTGTCTTCATCCTCTAATGACCAACGCAGGCTGTCTGCTCCACTTTCCCACCCCCCCCACCCCCAAATAAGACCCTGATCTGCAGATCCATTTTCCTTTGTTTCAGTTATTCCTTCCTCCGCAATTTCTTCTCTTGCAGCCCAGCCCAGAAACGTCTGCTAGTGCACTCCAAATACTCAGAATACGTGTTCACTCAGGGCCCTTCCTGTTTTACCAGGAAGAAAGGTACTCAAATATTTGCTGCGGAATACCAGAGGTATCATACTACATAGAAATGAAACAATCGTTTTTGCGTTAGGGCTTTAAAACACTTTTACTTAAATGTGCACACTGTTATTTGTGTGACAGTGCTTAGCTCAATTAAGGGTATTCCAATTCAGAATATTCCCAGGAATACTGATGAGAACCTGTTTATCCCAATTTCGTAAACAACTTGAGTCATCTGCTGTAAGTTGTGAGATATTGATGTGAAATTTGAAATGCACTAAATATAGAGGTCAAGCAGAATCAAAGAACAACACTGTCAGGCGTCTTGCCAGGCGTGGGTTTATCCACTATCTGGCAACCTGGCGCAGCATCTGAGTACGGCTTGAGCGCACAGCTGAGTCTTCCTGTATCTGGCACGGGCATGCGTGATCACGCTGTGGGCTGCTTATTAGTAATCAGGATTTGGATCAGGTTCAGCTGTGCGCGCAGTTTTAAAAGCGAGTCGGGCGGATCAATCTGGGCCGGGTCATTAGCTCTGCCGCTGTACGGTAAGCTGGGGTTTTTCATCTCTCGGCCCGGCGATCGTTCTTGATCTGCCGTGGCTCACGCTGCCGTATGGGGCTAGGTTGATGGGGTTATTTGATATGTGGGTTTCCATCTACCTGCTAGGCACATCCCACAGCTGGAGCCTATATACTGCATAATGCGCAGATTGCACTTGCGGTTGCACGCTCCAGCTGTGCTTGTATGGCGCCAGAGAAGGTGAGGGACGAAGGTATCCACCTGTTCTTAGTAGAGGCGTATGAGCTGGAGCTCAGAGGTATTCGGCATGGCTTAGATTGTCAGTGCAGGGGCAGTTAGCTGCATCACTGCGCCGCCAGGACTCCCTCGGCACCCCTGTGCCGTGTGGTCGTCCAGGCAGTGCCGGTCCTAAAGGTACCGCAAGTTCATGTTGCCTTAGGAGGGTCATTGTCTGGGCCTGTCCCTACACTGCACCCTACCAGACCTCGCCAGGGCTCCCCTCGTCCCTGTGGTTGGCTGGTTTGGGACAGCCGACCGTAAAACCGGTGTCCACATAGGTGCGGTTGGTCGGACCGGTTGGCCGGCTATAAAATCGGGTCCACTTCACCTTGGACGTGTCCTAAGCTGTCCGCACATGTCCTAGCCTCGTCGGCATCTGCGGGTTTGCCATTTTGGCTTTTTGGTTTCATTTTTGGGCTTTATTTGCTACTTTGTTTTTGTTCTTTTTCAGTTCCCTTATTTATGTTAAATAAAGCCTACCCTTGTTCATGAAGCTGTCTGCGTTTGGGTCCTCCTTTTACACCTCGCCCCCACTTTCATGAAAACACCTTATCAAAATTGTTGCATAAAACACTCATACAGCTACAATATACTGTACGTTGTGTTTAATTAATTTTTAAACTCACTTAGAACAATTCTCAACACAGGGCACTAGATGGGAACCAACCCAATCTCACACATACACCAACTTTGGAAAGACCAGTTGACCCAAAGTGAATTTGGAGGTGCTAACAAACATGGGATGGCCCAAAACACCCAGAAAAAAACTCATGCAAACAGGAGGAGAACATGCAAACTCCACACAGATGGAGCCAAACCAGGGATCTCTGTAGCTGCAAGGCAACAGCACTAACCATTATAAGATGTCATGATACATAATGCGTATCACACATATGCATTATAATGTAACAATAGCAATACTCTCCAAATTCCTTATGTAAAAAGAACCAAACCGCAAAACAGATGCTCTCGATGTCTGTGACAGACTGTGAGATTTAATGTTATAACCATTGTGTGTCTGTTTTTCCAGGGGAACAAATTTCAGCTTGAATGTAATAAATGGACCTGGAGGAGCAAATAAATCTGTGGCATCTATAACATATGGGAAAATAGCAAAGACAAGAATTTCAACATTCTACGTCTCATTACTTGAATGTAACTTAAAACCAAAGTCATTGAATCTACCAATAAGTTTAGATCATTTACTATGGACTGCAAACTAAAAACTTAACCACAAACCAGAAGCTTCTTCACAAAGACTCAGGTTTTCATTGAAATTTCCTGGTACTTCAGGGAAACCAATGATGCTATACATCCAAACAAAGATCTTTATGTAAGAAGAACCACAGAACATCACATATCCTGCACCACAAAATACAGAGATGATTTTAGGTTCTTTTCTTTATAGCCATCGTTCATTCCAACTAAAGTGTCGATATTATGTCTCTTCTAACCACAGAACCAATTCCAGTCAACATTCTAAGTATCTCCTGGATACTTACTTTTGTGGTTAGATGTAAAAAACAGGTCTGAAAGAACATCTCAGTCCTGGAGCGAATGTTTAATGATATCTAAGCAGCAACTGGATGCGAAGAAATTAAAATACAGGAACTTACATATACTGCAAAGTAAGTGTTGCATCTCAATCAAGAGGCTTCATACACTGACGACATTGTTCATGCACAAATCCAACAATAAAACCTAAACAGTTTAAACACAGACATGATGATTTTTTGCTTACCTCATTAAAAACCACACCGAACAGCAACACAAGTGCTGCTGATGCCCTTGTGACAGATAACGGGATTCCCTAGTATGTTACTATAAAGCTACAAGCCACTAGAAATTGACTCATTATTTGCTCTTCATCATATGATGGGGACATTGGGCCAAAAAAAAAAAAAAAAAAACAAGAATTTTCAAATCTAAACATTATTTTTAATAACTGATAACCAACTACATCATAAATCACAATAAAAAGATAACTTTTTGATTGATTGCTTGATTATCATATCATATATATATAT
>JAVSBU010340195.1:0-17585 GCA_033118015.1 Loricariichthys derbyi | reverse complement strand
AGTCTTCTACATGCTTTGCAAGTGGGAAAACCTTAAAAATCAGCAGTGTATCAAATACTTGTTCTCCCCACTGTATGCTCATTATAATTATTGAAAGAATGGTGGCCTAAGACTTTTGCACAGTACTGTAGCACATACTTAGGTTAAATAAAGGTTAATTAAAACCTTTAAAGGTTTGAGCTACTTAAGCTGTATGACGGTTAAAATTTTCTCATCTCGTCTTGAACACGTACCAAAAACATTCAGTGATGCGCTGCTAATAAATAATCACACTGTAATACATTTCTTATTTCTAACAAAAAAAGAAACACCTGCTGCATTCATAAATGAGAGACAGCTCTGGGATTTTTTTTACACTTGCCTCTTACAGTCACTTGAGAATTTCGGGCTGCTAGACAGATGACAAAGCTAAAGTGTGAAAAGCAAGTGACGGACAGAAGTGTGTGTGTGTGTGTGTGTGCGTGCGTGCGTGCGTGCGTGCGTGCGTGCATGCGTGTGGGCGCGTGCGCACGTGCGTGTGTGCGCGCACGTGCGTGTGTGCGTGTGTTTGCGTGTGTACATGCGGGTGTGCGTGGGTGTGTGTGTGCGTGCGTGTGTGCGTGTGTGTCCCTTACCGTCTGTCTTTGTTCCCACATGCCAGCAGGTGTGTTGGAGCAGCTCTCAGGTTGATGCATGTGAAGTCTCCCACCGAGTTCCCCAGCAGCAGCTCCGCCTGGCCCGTTTCCAAGCTGTACACTTTAACCTGAGGCGAGAGGAGGACGGGCACGGTGAGAGAGAGGTGACAGGGGCAGATGAGAGAATGGTGCGAGTGCAGATAAGCGATGCTGTGAGGATGGCACTTCTCCAAATCTAGCACCTGGTCCAGCTCCAGAGCGTCCACACTTAGGTCCAGTACTGACAAGTGACAGATACGACTCGCCCCAAACCAGACCTAAACCCTCAGGCTAGAGCATCTGCATCCAAACTAACTCTGGGTGAGCTGAGTGATGGATGGATGGATGGATATCTTTTCATATTTTGGCCTGACTAAAAGCTCAAACAGACAGGTGGATGGGTGGGTTGTTAACCAGATTCATGGATAATGCTTGGATGGAGAGATGGATGGATGGATTTTAGTTAGACAGACTGATAAAAAGATGATGGATGAATGGATGGGTTTAGCTATGGACAAATAGATGGATTTTTATACATGTTGATGGATTATTATTACTATTATATAAAATTATTATTATATTATTATATTAAATCATTATTATTCTGTTATTTTCATAGGTATATCATTGTATTATTATTATTATTATTATTATTATTATAGATCAGTATTAAATATAATTATTAATATTATCCTCATCATCATCATATTATTGCTAGTATTTTTATTGCATAATTATCATCATAGAATACATTTTTATTATTATTATTATTATTATAAAAAATCAGTATTATTATAGTATATTATTATATATCCTTATTATTGATATTCATATTATTACACCATTATATTATTATTATTATTAATAAATCAAATTATCATCATTATATATTATTTTTTAATATTAATATATATCAACATTATTATTATTACTCATATAGATCATTATGATTATTATACTATATATTATTATTGTTATATCATTATTTTTTAATATATCATTTTTTATGAATAGCCTGTTATATAGCATTATTATTATTATTATTATTAATATTATATAGCATTACTCTTATTATTATTATAGTATATTATTATAGTGTTATTATTATTATTGTTGATTTTGTTTGTGATTAGTTGTCACTGTGTAAGCTCGTACTGAATCGTGTTTGCCTGATACTGAGAAATAATACACTTTTTTTTTTTTTTTTAAATCATTCAGTAAAATAAATCTCAGAACTGTAACCCAGCCTCGAATCCTGTCAGTCTGCTGAATAATAGATAAATTGATCGTAGCGTCCAGCGGCTAAACAGCGCAAAGCAAATGTAAGAAATAAATTGGAGATGAATAATTGAAGCATCAGATAAAGAAATCAAACAAAAGCGAGGGAAGAAGAGCGGGCAGCATGATGTAAGGTTTGTGAGGGTGCCAGCTGTTTAGTGGCTCCTCGGCAGGCCAGACGCTCTTAATTGAGCTCTGCCCTCCAGCGAGCCAAAACCGCAGACATGATCGGAAAAAAACACAGCCGGATGGATTTTAGAGAAGAAAAGGAGACTCGCCATCCTTTGTTCTGCACAAGACGGGCTCTGCGCTAGCGGGGAGAATAAAGTACGCAATTTGCCTGGATAAACGGCCGAGCTACGGGCAGACACAATTATTAAATTAGAGTTGGGCAGAGAGGGGGCGCGGGCAGAGCGACAAGTACGAAGCGACTGTAAAAAATAATGGAACAGAATTACAAAGCTGAGGCACAGCTCTCTCAATCTGAGCACCTAAAGGTGCGATATGGTGCTCACTTTCTCACAGAACAGACCGTCTGCCAAAGGAGAACACAGCGCCTCTGGATAGACCAGCGTGAGGTGGGTGCATGGCCATGCACGGCTGGCTGAACGTTTATAAGCCTTCCAGGCACCGAGAGTGAGACAGACAGAGAGACAGAGAGAGAGTGTTCAGTTCAGCCAGCAGCAAGACAAAGGAACAGGGAAAGAAGAACAAAAAAATGTACTCAGAGACAAAACCAGGTGGAATTTCCTTAGGATTTTGCTGCTATAATTCAGAACTCTTTGTTTCATCAGCAATGCAGCAAAACCAGGCCCCGAACCATGACACTACCATCACCATGCTTCACAGATGGCATTTTCTCCAAACATATTGCTTCTCATTTAAACCAAAAAGCTCTACTTTGGTCACATCCATCCATAAAACGTCCAGCTGTCTGGATTCTCCACATGAGTTTATGTTTTTTGGAGAGCAGTGAATTTCTCCTTGAAACCCCAACAAACACACCATTGTTATTCAATGTGAGAGAGACCTTTAGTTGCTTAGAAGTTACCCTGGGTTCCTTTGCAACCTCGCTTTTGGAGAGTAATGATGGCTTTGAGCTTCCTCCATTTGTATGCAATCTGTCTGACAAGGGATTGGAGGAGTCCAAACTCTTCAGAGATGTTTCGTAACCTCTTTTTAAACCCTTTGTGTGCTCTCTTCCCCAAACTATGAGGCTCAGGTTTTGACAGGTCCCTATTCTTTAAATACATCTAATCACAGATATTTAATACTGGATCGTTTTCCTCCACTTATAAATAAATAAATAACCCCAATAATGTTTATCTCGTTTATTTAATCAGATTCTCTTTATTCACTTTTAGGACAATAAACATGATGTCATCTCAAAGCAGATTTACAAAACAGACTGTTTTCGGAGAGCAGTGACACCTTCCACCAACAGAAGCCTGAACGCCTCCTTCCTTTCGTTAACGGCTTTTAATGAGGCATATGTCTGCTCGTTAAGGAAAACACAGACGCCTCTGATTCATCAGCGTGCACCCTGGCAAGTCTGACTTCCCTCTGGCGGTATGAAAGCCACGCCAGGCGAGGTGCTAATCGTGGCACAAAGATCCTGCTCAGCACTCGACCCAAATGGCCAGGGTCAAAAAACCCTTTATTAAGAGTTTTTAATGAGTGATGGGCCGGCACTTCTACATTACAGGTTAAATGGTCTCTCTAAATGGTTCAGGCTGTGCATGAACAGTTGCTCTTGTCAGGGACGTGGATATCAATAGGTAAATAAATTATTACAGATCACTCCAAGCTCAAAATGTGCAGCTTTTGACAGACATCCCCTCCCTCACCCAAACTCATCAGAAGTGCTAGACTGGCCAACCATCACTGTGCCACCTGAGTGCCCATCTAATATTTAATATCTTTAAGCAGAGCTATAGAGTCACCTCCATGGTGTCGGCTGCCCGTCTCACTAATGAACGCCGGTGATGTCAGAGAAGAAGCAAAGCCAAGTTATCACCCAACGCAAAGGGACGGCATCTGCACACATCCATCACCCCCTCATCTAATTACTACCAGCGCCCGCATACCACAGAGAGCCGGACCTCAGCCCCCGAGGAATTATTTTTAAAGACCTGATGGATCACACCAAGGGTCCATGAGTAAGATGACATCTACAGCGATAGCCCGGGCCTCAGGACCCGTGGGAGTCCAAACGGTGGAACCTCAGTCCCCACTGTGCTTCTGTCTCAGATCAGATAAATTAAGCTCTGTCCCTTAAGCCACGACGAGAAAAACAAACAAGACGAGCCTCTGGTGAGCAAAGTTTGTGCTAATTAGGTAAGAGGCCTTAAAGGAGAGGCTATTTCTGAAATGACCCCAAAGGAGCGTAAACAAAAAGGTGTTGGAAAGTGTTGGTTATAGTACAGTAATATTAAGTAAAATGTGAAAATTTAAACATTAAACAGAGTACCAAATGAGTAACAGCTCATAAATCACACCTCAACCCAGCAAAGACATTTCTGCCTCCTCTTTATATAAAACTTTTGTGAACGTTATTTGTAACAGATTTTATTACAGAAAGAATTTACCAATAATTGTGGTGGGCAGATTTAAACGAAAAACTGAAGGGAATAACTAAGAATGTGATGCTCTGGATCAAAGGGATATGTTGGGTCCTGGCATCAATACCAATATTACTTTGGCATCATCTACCTAAAACACCCTGCACAGCCTTTCATGCCAACAGCAGTGCCCTGATTACGCACGACTGCTCACCTAACCACACTAAAAATAAATCAGTAATAGTTTAAGGAACATGGTATCTTAGTGCCAGATACCACAGGACACCTTTGGTGGACAAATTTGGGTTTCCTTGATGAATCAGAGCCTTGTCAGTACCAGTAGACAAAGTGTAGGTCTAAGTTCCTTAATGTTTGGTTCTGATGACTTTTTTTAATCAGTTTGAGTTTCACATACAAACAAAACAGTTGCACACCAACCTTGTTCCCGCCGCCGTTCACGCCCCAGCCGTAGCTCTTGACCCCCACTGCGGCTCGCCATGCGTTTACGTCCAGGCAGGTGACAGGGTGACCGTACACAGAGTGAAGCAACCTGGCTCCCTCGTCCTCTTCACTTCGACTCGGATCCAGAAGGTAAACGGTCTCACCAGCCCATGCTGAAACCAGCGGGCTCTCTCGCTTCCCTGGCACCAGCAGCACCCCGTCCACCTAAACGGAAAGCAGCCTTTAGTCGCCCCTTAATAATCACAGCTCTCGTGTCTTTAACCCACTTACAGGCTTAGAGAAGCTCTTAAGCCCTACGGCCCTCCAGTAGCCCCGGTCATCAGGGCTCTCCACACGCACTTCTGACCCAGACGCAGAGGCCAGGACGGGACAATCAGCGCTCAGATCGAGGGAATGCACTCTCTGGAGGTGTTGATAGTGATGGATAGGCTCGAGAGGGAGCTCAGTGTCCCAGATGTTCACGCAGCCTAAGAACAAAACAGAAATTTAGAACTAGGCAAACGCAGGACGAGAGGACGGTTGCAGTTGCCAGGCTCTCACCGTTCTCGTAGGCAGCACAAGCAAGAGCTTCGGTCACTCGCACCAGGCTAACATGAGGCACCGGACTCTCACACCTGACAGCGGGAGCAGGGTGCAGGGTCAGAGCCCCCGAGTCCCAGTGCAGAGTGTCCCACAGTCTCACATCACCCGAGGTGTACCTGAGGAATTGGAGTTAGAATTAGTGCTCACTTAATCTTCTTTTGGACAGAAATAGATGTTGGGAAAAACGTACCCAGCAAAGACGAGTCCATCACAGGAGCTGACATCACACAGCACCTTCCCAAGCTCATACTGCAGGTGGCTGATGGACCCAACTCGATTCTGCACAACAAGAACAACATGAGTTATCACTTTTTACAAAAAACAAAAAGGTTCTATCCAAGCGATTCATAGTTAAGGACCTCGTTCTTCTGACCTTCCAATTGTACTTGAGCAGTTTTTCGTTGTTGCAGCAGTCCCTCAGAGCACTCTTCCAACAGGGGGAGTCAGAGACACTCGCCCCTCTGTAGTACCCCTCCTCCAGGCACAGCTTGTACCACAGCACTGTATCTTCTGCTAAAACTCTCCAGGACTTGCTAACCTAGAACAGAAACAAGACCAAACCTTGAGATGAACCTATAAAAGCTACAATAGGAAGGACCTAACTAGTGCTAATATAAACTGTCTCTAATAATAGATATAATGCTTTACAATCAAGTAGCTGCTGTCATTTTTTGGCATGTTTTATGAGATTGTTTCATACTAAATCAGTTTCAAATACTATATGTAATGTCTTATCTGGTCTGTGAAAACTCAATAACAGATAAACAAATTCAAAACAATCTCAGTTCAAACTACAAAATATAAGTGTCCTACTTGTGCACATCGTCCCAAGTCGGCTTTGTCCAAGTGCTGGAAGATCTTCAGAGCCAGTTCGTAGGGTAACTCAACATCGAAGAATGGGATTTCATTAATCTCATTCTAAAGAGGATAAAATTCTGATTATGAATAATTATAGATTTTATTGTTTTATACATGAAGAATGCGTGACAAGTGTGTATTTGGGCAGTACATTACAGGGTAATAATGGCACTCTGAGGATTTCTCAGCCAATCAGAATGTGGGGTTGGAATTAACTGAAGTATAATAAAGCTGCTATTTTGATATTGTGTTTGAAGCATCATCATAATAACAGTCTCAGCCGTACCAGATCTTGGATGAACTGATCTATGAGTGTGAGCTTTGTATCAGGTCTGCTCTGGGTCTGATGCTCATGATGATGATCTTCCTCATATCTCCTCTTCCTCCTCCTCCTCTCTTGTTCCATCCTGGCCAACAGAGGACTGCTCCTGCCATCCAGCAGACCCTCTGCAATGCTCACATACTGTGGCTGATCTGTACGGTCCTCCTGGAGGGGTCTGGACCCTGCACTGTGCTCACCCAGGTTCCTCACAGGTTCTGTGGATCTCGCATTTCTCTTCTGCTTTGTATCGCCTTTTCCATCCAGTTCCGCCTTCCATCGTTTTCTGAACACAGACAGCTCGTCCTCATCGTCCATTTGGCTTCAAATTTTCAAACGTTTAGCTTTAAAAGTAATTAAAATAGTCATAAAATGCTTCTCTTCTGCTGGGGATCTGGATCAAAACAGAAGTTGGTCCCACCGCGAAATGGCCTCGTCTGGGTCCAACGGTTGTTTCAACAGATCCGAGCGTGATATATTATTAATATTATTATTAATAAGTATTATCACTTATAAATTTAAAATAATACACACAATAAGCACATACTATAAGGAATTTCCACACGCAATGTAACGAACACCTGAGTCTAAACATATTTTTCATAATATAACCTAGCTATGTGCGAAACCCTACAGCGCAAGGCTCCGTTCCATTTAAATCGCTTCCAACGCCTCAGAATAGCGACATAGCGCCAAATTAGCCAACCCAAATTAAAGAAGAGACTCTTTCCTGTCCGACAAGCTCTAACTTGGTAAGTTACGACATGAGCAAAATAAAATAAAAGCCAAAATCGATCGCTAGCCGCGTTGGAAACGTCTTCACAGCAATCCGGACACCTTCATAAGAAATGAATGTGAATAACCAGTCCAAGCGTTAACAGTTCTCCGTACGCAACACACTATGCTACCTGCTTATTAACTTTACTTACATTTACAGATAAAATAAAAAGTTGTCATTTGTTGGTTAAAAGAGTGAAAGACAAATAGTTTGTAAAAGTGTTTCATTATTATTTCTAAACACTACTAAATTAAGAAACAGAGCAATTTATGGCTTTTTATACTGCTGTGCTAGTCACTTAAGCTAATCCTTTAGCAAGGGGAACCGCTTTAGGTCAACTGGTGTCTCTAAAAAGAGTGTGTACGTGTGTCCTGTCTAGGGTTCGGGCCCACCTTGCTCCCGGGCTCACAGCACTCCTAAACTGGATTAAGAATGTACATAATTCATTCATTCATTATTATTATTATATGCGCTCAAGGTGGCAGGAGAGCTGGTGATTAGCCGGCAACACAGGGTTCAAGAGAGGAACAACCCTAGATAAAACTAGACAACCATAAGCAGCCTAATGATTTGTGGAATACCACTTGTTCTTATGATAGATAAGGAAAAATTGTTAAGATGCTATTTTAAGCATGTTTCATAACTTTTTAAAAGAATGAACAACAATTGGCAGTGGGATCGTCCCAACTGAAACAGCGACCCCTACCTACCCCACCCCTACCATCTAGATTTGCGATGGACAGGTGTCCCATCCAAGGCTATTGAAGAGAAAATATATATCACATTTTTAATTTTTTTTTTTTTCAGTTAAAGGTTTTACACAAAGAATAATGAACAGATAGCATGGAAATTGAGATAAAAGGGAAATGAAAACTATATAATAATAATAATAATAATAATAATAATAATAATAATAATATAATAATAATAATATAATAATAAATGATGAAAAACAAACAATGGTGTGGACTGAAACCCAGCCTGAATGAGGGGGCTGGAAGAGTTAACCATTACCTCTCTCTTTTGGGAATAGATGATGTAAACCCTAAACCATGTGACACTTTAATAAATAATACAGCACACCGAAACAAACACACAGACGGACGGAGCGGGCTCGTGACTGTCGGTCCACGCACGCGCGCCTGCACGCGGACGGAGCAGCAGGTTGCTGAGCGCTAATCTCCCTTTAGAGTCGGTGATACCGGGAGGAGGCTCGATGTGCTGCCTGCCACCGGCGCAGAGGACCGCGCGCGCTCCGGGTCGGGCGCTGTGCGCGCGAGGATGCTCCATGCGCACGCTCGCGCACCGCCTGCGCCGCATCGGGGACCAGCTGGAGAAAAGATGGACCACCCAGAACAAAAGCAGCGGGCCTCGGACCGCGGACTCCTCTGTCAAAGGTATCCACATGATGTGCGCGGCCATCCACGTGACGGTGCTCGTGCTGTTCGTGGGAAAGAGACGCCTGTAAGAGACCGAGCCGCAACAGGTGAGCGCGCGCCGTGCAGGTGCAGGATGACGTTATTCAAACAATAAGTTAAAGAGCAGTGAACAAAATAAATCAATAAATAAACACTATAGTAAAATATAACATTTTAATCCTAAGATTTAAAATGTCAGGTGGTTCAGCCATTATGAATAAGCATACATATTTTAAAATATATTTTATTTAAGCCTCAATATCCTGCAAAGATCAGCTTCATTCCAAAGATTAAAAACTATTTATAAAGCAGCACAAATCAAAGGACTTTATAGTTCTTAAGAATCTGATATTACTACCATAAATTGTTAATGTGTAAATAATGGTATGTGGTTATTACTGTCACCTCAGTTCCAGAGATCCCTGGTTCGATACCCGCCCAACTCAGTCTGTGTGAATTTGCATGTTCTCCCCATATCTGTGGATGGATCCCACCTTCAATCCTGCATGCTGTTGCCTTTCAATGACCCAAATTATGAAACCCGTACAAATATTAAATTCAGTTGGATTTACGTCTTTGTTTATATTGCACACATGCCATCATTTCCTGTTAGTCAGATCATAAGTAACCTGCTTTTAATATTATTTTAATATTTTGTCCATCACAGGGTATCAGATTCAGCATCAGGACAAAGAGCTGAAGAAATCCTGGGCTGTTGATGCAGTTCTTCATCTGATCGTCTCATTCTTGATTTAAAGGAACAGTCCAAAAATCTGAGGCCTGAAAGGTTTCGGATTGATTTTTAATAATGTGGCCCTGCACTGAGGTCACGATGGCTGTGTGAATATTTACATTATTTATCAGACTTAGCACTTTTTGTAACACAATAACATGATCCTTAATTATTGAGGAAATTCCTTTAAAAAGTACTAAGATTTTCTTACAAAAGTATGTTTAAGGTGATTTAATGTTTTCCTTAATCCATAAGCTCTTACTAACTAAATCAGACAAGAGGAAGCACTTTTTTGAGATAAGGATTGATGCCTTGTGGTTTACAGATGGCTGTTACATTCATTTATATGTGGATTAGGAACAAATCTCAGTAGATCCTCCTTTTTGAGGCCACCTGCTTCAAGGTCGTGCATTCTCAGACACGTTTCTGCTCACCACAGTTGTAATAAAGTGCTTGGTGAGAGGATTTCCTCCAGGTTTAATTTAAGGGATCCTACAGATCTGAACTGTAACGACTGACCTGTGCCCCAACCTGAGGAGCGCCGAGACTCAGGAACCTCTGGAGAGGCAGAAACAAACTCGACAAACATGAGTCCGTTCCAAATGTTCACTTGAGGTCCAGGAATGGTTCCACTGAAACTTGTAGCTGCACCTCACACATGTTCCATAGTTTAGGTTGCCTAATGTAAGCGCTCCACAGGGTCAGGGTTGGATCTGCCTTTCAACTTCAATTATGAATGTTTTTGTGTCTGTTTTCTTTAGTACTTGAATATTCTATGATAAAATAACAATCCTTTATAACTATTCATTGATTAAAGGTGTACTGGATACTGACCAGGTTTATTCCAGATCAAAATATCCCAGATTTGATCCGGGAGTTTGCTTGAGCTGTGGATTTCATTTGGCTCATGATTGTTTTGGTCAAACGTAGTGGAACCCAGCATCGTCCCACTGGGGACGCCCGGAATACTTGGCTGATGTCACTGTCCCCAGGCAGAACAGGGGAAAATTTGTCGCAATAGGGATCTCCACTTAAACTTGATGACCTTGCTGAATTTATGCAAAGGATCAAATCAGAATGATCATGATGAGGGTAACAAACTGCTACCAAAATCTGCTCCTCTGCATATTGCACTGTACGGTTTTGTAATAAGCTATAAACGAGTCGCTTTTGGTTTTTTATTTGTACTGTAGAACTGTGAGGTGGATTTCAACCTATGGTAGGTGTTCAGATCTTTCTAGAGCTTTCTTACAAAGGGCTTTGACTTGATTGTTGGTCGCAGTGTTAATGTAGAAGAAAAAGCAGAATGTGAATCCAAGGGCATGCTACAGATGTTTACATAAGCTACGACCTTTTATATATGGCAGATTATGGACATGGATCCCGTGGTGTGTTTTTATGGATGTCTTTTACCTCTGCTATTTTGATATTGTGATTGTTCAGCTATGAGAATAAAATAATCACTGCTTTATTGATTGTAGTTTTTTATTAAAGCATGGTTTAAGAGCACAAATCGACATAATCATGCAAAATCGATTAGTTTTTAGAGACACTGCATCTCAAAATGAGACACGCTCCACACTTTAAAGCGATTAGGTTGGAAGGATTGCCAATAAACAGCATGTATCAGCTATAAATCAGGTCCTACAGTTAATATAAAACATCTAAATGATTTGTTCTACAACATTTACACACACAAAAAAACCCCAAAAAAACAAATGAAAATCTACAATAACAGAGTTTGTTAAAGTGATCAGTCCCCTGATTTAATCCTTCATTGCTCCACCTTTTGCACTTTTTACCTTAATATCAGTATCAGGGGTTTTGGATCAGCTTAGCTCATGGGTTGAATATTTCCGTTCATTTTTACAGAATTCAGTCAGATTCTGTAGTAAACTGAAACTTTCTTGGACGTAGGTACTCAAGGAATCTTAAGCTACTGGGTTGTTTTTTGTTGCCGTGCTTAAGGTAACTTTTGTCAAAAATTACACTTTTAATCCAAACGTTCAAACCAATAATGATTAGTCAGCTTAAGAAGTTTTATTTTCATTTTATGTACAGCTTAGGATGTTGCTCTGTTGCCCAGCGTTAAAATTAACCATAAACATGGGATAGTACAAGAACGAAGAACGAGACATGTGAGGAAAAATCTTAAGGAGAGCCAACTGGTAAAGTCCAGCAAAGGTTTTATAAAGTGTTAGGAATCTTCCTAAACTATATATAACAGATAGCACAAATAGCTTCCACCATATGAATATTTATTCAGCGAGAAACTACACGGCCGGTTTGAGTCGAATGTGGCAAAGGTTTAAGGTGGCAGAACATCCGTCGTGATCTACACCATCTGCTGTGGGCACGACGTCAGACACCAAGTCCAGGTGTGCACGGCGCTGAGACGCTCAGACTGAGGGGGAAAACCGGACGATTAATAAATCTGAAAATGGGCCGAAGTGGTGCCGTCCTTCCAGCTCCGAGGTGTTTCCACAACAACGGCACGGCACAGAGGGCAGGTCCGCTCTCGGTCGAACCACAGGCAGAGGCAGTCCTCACAGAACACATGCTGCGGGAAATCGAGTCACAATGTTCATTCATGAGATAAAACTTCAGAATTGTTTATTTTTGGGATTTTTGTGCTAAATATTTTCAAACTAAAGTCATGTGTGTTGTGGACCATGACGTTGCAGTCTGCCCACTGGTGGAGGAACTAAGCAAGAGCAGAACTCATAACGCAAAAGATCCGTGTTATTTCTCTCCATTTCTTATTTTGCCGATCATTTATCGTCTGTTACATCACACAAGATGTTTTTAATGCGCCTTTAAATGTAAGAACTTTGTGCGAATCATATCAGCAGCCTTTAAGTTTTTATAAAAATACAAAGCATTTTGTTTCTCTCTTACCTGACAGTGCAGAGCGATCGGATCTCTGAATTCCGCCTGGCAGATTGCACACACATCCCCGGCCTCGCTGCACTGCTGAGTGCTGGCTCTCATACCGTAACTCTGAACACACACATGTTTGCATTACTGCATTATGAGGGACTTTCATTAGGGGTTAATACACCCTAAAGTCCAATTATGACCCTACGCTGGATCCTACACCTTAATCTTAAACCTGATAAACTGAAAAAAATATTATATTCCTTATATTAAAGTCTTATATTCCTACATCATTCATGTATTGCCCTCATTCTGAGGACTGTAATAAACCATAACAGGGCAATAACGGGAACCCCTGATCTAACAAAAAGCCTTCTAGTGACCTTCTAGTGTCCTCGAAATAGCAAACAGTTTTATCAAACACTGTGTGAGACAAACATCAGGAGTTTGTAGGGAAAACTAATCTAATCTGAAAAGGGCTCATGGGTCGTTTAAGAAATGAGAAGCTATGTGTTGCTGCTACTAGGGTTAAATATACTGTTGCTAGCAGAAACCTCACTGCACTAATCATCCAATTAAACCCTCTTAACTACTTGCCTTGTGGTCTATATATACAACATTTAAGATTTATTTTAGTAAATTAAGAACTAACCAACCTGGGAGCTACAGAGAACCACGAACGCTTTTCGAATCCCAGACAAACGTCCACAGAGATCGAACGACTGTAAGGGAGAGAGAACGAGAATGAAAGGATGGCACCATAATGGCATGACTAGCATCGGCCTGCTCAGACTTTACCTTACACAGACTGTAAACGATAATAAGCGTAGCACCCAGGAAGTAGCTGCTGGATGGATCCTCCCCCATGATGTACTTGTACCACATTTGGATGGGCACCAGGGCACGGAAGAGCTGACTGAGCTCCTCGATTAGCAGGTACAGTTTGCCCTGTTACACCATGTCACACACAAAGACAAATCTGAGATTTAAAGCTGAAGTAATAGTTTAACATTATTCACAAAATTAATAAATATTAATAAAGAAATATTATTTCTTAATATCATTTGACATTTATTCTCTTTCTGAGACATCAGCTGGTTTAAAGCTCAGGAAGGACTGACTAACGAGTCAAAAAAATCATTAGGAAGAATAATAATACTTAATCCTTAATTTGATCTTCAAACCTTGGGTACAAAAAACAAAACTGAGATCAGAAGCATGTTGGCTTCATCTCGTCAATGCCACTCAAGCATCGATTTTTCTTCTTTTGTCAGTAGTAGGAAGGCACATACCTGGTCCATCCTGCTTTTTATAAACATTATTGAGGCACCAGTGCCCAAATCAGGACAAAGCGCCAGCACTTAAGTGCAAAAGCCGACATCAAGCCAGATCACAAGCTGTCTGTGACCAAAAAACACTGCCATTAAATTTCTATCCTGTCCTGTTCCTGTGGGCAAACCCCCCAAATGCTTCAAAAGAGCCAGAGGGTAAAAAAGGCTCAACCTAAGCCTGAAATCTGGCGATACACCAGCACTCGGCGGTCTGCTGGCATGACGGGCAATTTAGCCACACGACTAAGAGAACTGGCAGAACCATCACACAGCTGCTACCCAATTAAGGGTTAGGATAGT
The DNA here is from genome assembly GCA_033118015.1 of Loricariichthys derbyi. Taxonomy (NCBI): domain Eukaryota; kingdom Metazoa; phylum Chordata; class Actinopteri; order Siluriformes; family Loricariidae; genus Loricariichthys; species Loricariichthys derbyi. Next base: position 3,435 of record JAVSBU010340195.1, on the reverse strand, counting down.
AGATCAACCTTTCTGTCCAATTTAGAGATTCTCAGAGCAAAACGTCGCAGTTAGAGAGCGGTTACGATGATGCAGTGGATGTTTTTCAGACTTTGTTGTAGCTTTATTCAATCTACTAATATATATGTATATTATAAGATCAAAAGTATTGGGACACTTCCACATTCCACCTACAGGAGCTTTTATTCTAAATCTGTAGACATTAATATGGAGTTGGTTTTCTATAATATTTTGGACCGTGTCTTTGGAGATTCATCCAGACTTTCTATGGTCAGTCACCGATGCTGGACGAGACACTTTAGAAACCAAACTGTGAAAGATTATCTGGTCAAACGTACTTCCAGAAAGCAGAGCAGGTTTGTGTTGAAATAAACTGCAATAATTAAATACGATCTTACGCAAACGTTTAGGTGCTGCTGATTCAAATGTGTTAAAACATGTCCTCGGCTTTTCTCACAAAACTGTATGTACTAGATGTTTTGGACAAGCTTTTCCAGAAGCCACTTTAGATATCGGTCTAAACGGTCACAAAACACAACAGTCTCCTCAGTGACAAATCTCTTTGTGATACTAAAACAGGTGGGAATTTGGCCTTTAATATATCAGTAGAGAAGAAAAGAACCAATAGGGCCGATCCAGACGTTAAAAAAAAAAAAAAAAAAAAAAATCAAACCTGTAAAAGAAAATGTTCCCATCACCCGTGTTTTTAGGATATTTACATGCTAAGGGTTTATAAAGGTTTGAAAAGTCATTATATAAATGGTATTTGATCAGGAACGCTCACACTCACCATGGTTTTACATTTTTTAGTCAATCACATGGATCTTCTGGCCTTGTGGAAAAGTTCTGATTGTTCTGGATTCCGATGTTTAAAGATTTTATCATAGTAAGGAAACAGAAGGGTCAGTTGGTTCTGGATTCCAATCTCAGAGTTGGTATGAGCAGTATGTTATACCATGAAGCACATGGTTCGATGGAACTTTTAGATGAACTGGAATGCCAGCAGCTGTGAGCACAAAAATTCACTTTTGGGTGTTCACAAACTTTTGGCTCTGGAGCCTCAGAAATCATTTCAGACAGAGGGTGAGGAACCTCATCCAGCATCAGCACCGCTCCAGATCCTGACTGTGAATCAAATTGCGAAAGCGCCAAACAATCTACAGCTCCGTATGCATAATGACTGCACGGATTTTCTCCGACAGCAATTAATCACCCTCGTTGGATGCCTGCTAGATGCCCGTCGGGGTCTTGCGACCTGCCCACGCAGGCAATTTATCTTCTCCAGAGTTTCAAACAAACTGTTTCCTCGCCACTCAAGACGAATTGGAACTGGACGTTTGCCAGAAGCCCAAAAACAGAGCCAGTCTTTTAATTTTCATCGCAGTCTTAAAAAGGCAGAAAACTTTTGGTTATCGTTTTGTGCTTCAAATTTTACAAATGATCCAAACGTTAGAAAATAATAATAATAATAATAATAATAATAATAATAATAATAATAATAATCCAAAGGTGTTTTATTAATATTATTGTTTAAAACAAAACAAAGGGTCAAAACTACTATTGTAACTTTCACAACCCTTTTGAAATTGTTTAATATTTTCCTAATTGGCTAAGGCATTAAATAAATAACAGGTGCCCAGGACTGTCCTAAAGGAAGCGGGACTCCTCAGACCTTAGGTTTGCCTGATGTCGTAACGTGTGGATGTTTACAGCTCTATTAAAGCTCAGCGTGGTGCAGTAATGAGGCAGTAAGGCTGACAGCGTGCCCATGACTTCATGGTAAGACGCTGTGCCACCTGGGCACCGTACAGGAGGTGGAAAATGTGTGTACGTGGGTGTGTTTGATTAAAGTGGGAGACTGGAGTGTAGAGGAGTGATTACGGGGAAAACCCATTCAGGCTTTAACACAACAAGTGAAAGCAACAGCGCGCGCGTGCGTGCGTGCGTGCGTGCGTGCGTGTGTGCGTGTGTGATCTAAGAAAAGGTGACCTCACTCCATGTCCCTGAGGACTATGATCTCAGATACCATGAACACACACAGCCTTGATTGGTTTGTTTCCCTGAGCTCCAGAACCGCGCTCCACTGAGCATACATGACCGATATAACAAACACATAAGGCTACACAAAAAACACACAACAGCCATGTGTGAGTTACCCTTACCCTGGATTTGAAAGCCAGCAGGATTTTGGGCAGGAACAGGATGAAGCACTTAGCAGCGATGGTGCAGTACTTGAGGACAAAGTCTGTGATTCCGACCACCCAGATCAGATCGAAGAAATCGTAGCTGTTGATGTTCGGCTTGGCGAATATGAGACTGAGGATGAAGAGAGGCACAAATTTAACAATACACAGCTGATCGAACATCCGAAAATGTCTGACACGTAACAAACGTACAGCATGAAGGATCCAAAGAGTCTAAACAGCATTTTTCGAACGCTCCGTTTTGAGAGATTGTTGCTTTAATTACTAAATAATGATGTTGCTTTAAATACTAAATTACGAGCCAGTGCTCATCTCACCACCTTAAAAAATAAACAATGAAGGCAGTCCATTGCAGGGTTGAAGTCAGAGTCCCTGTCGCCATGCAGGGGGATAATCCCCTGACCAACTTTTCCTCCCTCAGACACAGTCAAACATGTCTGGATGGAATTTATATTAAACAAATGACCAATAAATACAATTCAAAACTTTGAAGTAAGATTTATTTCTATAGAGCTTTTTACAACAGAGCATCATCTCAAAGTAGCTTCCCAACCGTCTATTATTTAGGCCCAAAGCCCAAAGACCAAGCCTAGGGTGAAATGGGAAGGAAAAACTCCCTAAACATTTAAGGAAGAAACCCTGTTAGGACCAAGAATCAAAAATGGACCTGACCTGCTTGGACGGCTTCAATGTTATATGTAAGAACTGAAGTTCTAATTAATATGCTTATAGGAATAGTTTAAATAAATGGAAGCTAAATTAATTTAACAGAAAGAGCATTTAAAGAATAATGTAAAAATATGCATATTGGCCTTATTTTGTACATACCAAACATTTTGTATTATTGTATCTTGTATTAATAACTAATTTAGTAATTTATTAATAATACAATGTTTTGGCCACCCAAAGTTTTTTTTCTCTTTCAGCCTGAAAACTAAGTAACTGAAAATATGATTTTTATTAGAATGAAATGAACAAAAGGAGCTTAGGGTACAAAAGCCTCAAAACTCCACCAGGTTAGGGGTTTAAACATCAGAGGATGTGATTAAGGGAATGTGAGACAGGTGAGAGGAATCAATACCACATAAGAATGAAAGGTAAAAAAGCACAACTATTAACCTGAGCAGCAGCAGATTAACTGTGAAAAAGCAGGCTCACAGTACCACCAAGGCACGGAAGGGGGCGCCGTTGCAGCACCGGGGGGGGGGGGGGGGGGGAACCCCCTAACCTT